>PVIJ01003014.1:24559-49336 GCA_004024925.1 Scalopus aquaticus | reverse complement strand
GCGTTCAACCGCTGCGCCACCAGGGAGGCCCTCTTTTTTTTTTTTTTAAGATTTATTTATTTATGCATGAAAGAGCTGGTGTGTAGGCCAGAAGTGTGGAAGGTTGGGTGAGAGGATTCACCAGCGACAGAGTGGGGAGCAGAACAGGCAGATTGACCGAAATACACTGCTGAGGGGAGCAGCGGGTGAGACAGGGGAGGTCTGCTGCGCCATGTGGGAAGCTCCCTAGCTGGAGATCAGAGATCCAACTGTTGCCGCAGTGGCTGCCATCACTTCATAGTGATGAGACTTAACCCCTTGTGCCATCAGGGAGGCCCCTCTCAGTCCTTTTTCTTAAAGTAGAGGGGTTTTGGTTTTTTATTGTCATTGTTGTGGGGCATTGTTGTGGGGTTTTTTGTTGTTTTTTCAGGTAACATTGCACTATTTAAGTTTCAGTGGTACAGCTTCACACCTCAAAATGTCATAGCACACCATACCCACCACCAACAGTTTCCATTCACCACCATCTAATCAACTTCCTTACCTCTTGCCTTCTGAGAATTACTGTTCTGGTGTAAGAGTCTAAAAAGTTTGTGTTTTGTTTTGTTTGTTGATGTTATTTCTTTATAAATCACATAGGTAGGATTTTGTTTTACCATTTAATTATTTTAATTATGGAATAATTCAAACTTACCAAAAGAAATACTAAAATACAAGAACCGGGATGTAGGCCAGAGGTGTGGGGTGGTGAGAGAATTCACCAGAGACAGAGTGGGGAGCAGAACTGGAGGATCTACTGAAGTACACTGCTGAGGGGAGCAGCGGGCGAGGCAGGAGAGGTCTTCTGCACCATGTGGGAAGCTCCCTGGCTGGGTATGGAACTCATGCTGCAATGGCTGCGGATAGCTTCATAGTGCTGAGACTTAACCCACTGTGCCACTAGGAAGGCCCCACATTGTAATGCAATTATCACAACAAGAAAACTGACATCGATACATGCCACAGACCTTACTCAAATTTCACCAGTTTTACATGCATGTTTGTGTATGTTGGTGGATGTGTTTGCATGCATCTGGTTCTATGTAAGTTTATTTTGTGTAAAGACTCACGTGGCCACCACAGTCGCTGCAGAACTGTCTTAGCATGAGAATCCCTTTCAAAAAGCCACCTTCTCTCCTCCCCCCCTTAGGCCCTGGAAACCACCAATCTGTTCTTTGTTTCTCTTATTTTGCCAATTTAAATATAGTTGACCCTTGAACAATACTGGTTGGAACTGTGAGGACCATTTATATGTGGATTTTTTTCAACCCCTCCTCTTCCTTCATGAATCTCCTCAACCTGAAGATCTTTATGATGATTCAATTACAATGTCCTTAATAACATTTTCTTTTCTATAACTTTCTTTCCTGTAAGAATACACATATACATAGGAGATTTGTGTTAACTGACTGCTGATGTTGTTGGTCAGGCTGTAGCGAAATCTGGGGAAGTCAAAAATTAGATTTTCAACTGTGTGGGAATCAGAACCCTTAGTTCCCTCAAGAGTCAACTGTATATAAAATGGGGTCTACAGTATGTAACTGTCAGGGCTCAAAGAAAATGAACCCATAACACTTTGGGTTCTTCTAGGCTGACATGGGAAAGATCCAGCAAGAGTGAGTAACTCACCCAATTGGCTTTAGATGCCATTTTCTCGTAGGACAAAGAGATTAGAGAAGAAAGGGGATGTCAGTCAGGGCATTTACTGGGCATTACTTCTAACTTCTCCACCGAGAAGAAATCAGGAGTTTAGGTCTTCCTGGAGAAGACCCTTCCAGAGAGAAATTTAGATATAAACATTAGAAGCAACTTCCATCCAGCCTCTGGAACTCCTCCCATAAAGTAAACCTTTCCAACGAGATGTTTTGGAGTAGCAGATGTTTGCACCCCTCCATTCTCTTTTGAGGTTGACTTTTCAATTCATATAACATCCTTGACATCTACATAAGCTGTGCTGAGCAACAACAGTTCATGTCTTCTATTGCTGAGTAGTTGAGTAGTGTTGAGTTTACAATGTGGGTACACCCCACTGTATTCAACCATCCACCCACTGAAGGACATTTGGGTTGTTTCCAATTGTTACCAGCCCCAGCCCAAAACCTTTTGCCCTCTAGAAAAAGAATTCAGCAGAGAGTGCTAAGTGTAGTTGAAACAGGCAAGGCTTTATCAGAGGCTCAAGCACAAGGATTCCAGGGCTGGAAAGGAGAATTTAGCCTAGTTCCATGAAGATAGTTAGGAGATGTTGTAAAGGTAGGTTTATAAGGTGGGGCAGAGGAGAGCAGCATCGTGGCTGGTTCTGAGCTGGGTTACACCCAGGCATGTGCAGACAGGTTACAGTCCACGTGTGAATGTGGGCTCTCCGCCTTCTCCCTCCAGGAAATTGTGAGATAATTATTCGTCAGGATCTAGCACTTTTTGTCTAGCTGACACCTTATGGTCAGCGTGGTGGGCTGAATTGTTTGGACAGGACTCCACAGACCATGATTTAATCCACCTGTTCAAACAAGATTTGGGGCAACTCTTATCGTACAGTCTCACAATTTCGTTTATCTAGGCTGCCTTACAGTGTGGGGCTCTTACAAATAAAGCTGCTGAGAACATTTGTGTAGAAGTTTCTGTGTGAACATAAGCTTTCATTCTTCTGATGTGTATGGCTGAGATTGTAATTGCTGAGATGTATAGTAAGCACATATTATTTTTAAAATATGGTACTGATTCACTTCTTTTATGTATAAATGGTATCACACTATGTATATTGTTATGCAATTCAGTTCTCTCTTTTAACAGGTGTTCCCTCAATCTTATCCATGTTGCTATAAGTAGCTCTAGTTTATTTATTTGTTCTGTTTATAATATGCCATTCTATGAATGTATGGCAATTTATTTATTCATTCTGATTCCAATTCTGGAAGGCATAAAATCTTTACAAGGGAATAGATGTGGTAGGTAAGGAAGTAATTTATCTTCCTGGTTTTAGAATGGGGTAATATGGGAAAAACCTTAAGTATTCTAGAAAACAAGACTGGGTGGTTTGGTCTTGATTCTGTCCACCAGATTATCTTGCTAAAGTCCTTAACCTTTGTAAGGTAAACTTTCTCATCTGGAAAATGGAATTTCAGTAATAATAATAGCTGTCTTAATACCTGTGGGAACTAAATGAAAATATTGCATACAAGCTAAACTAAAATATGCCATGAATATAAGGCAATTACACTTATTAGTTAATACTTAAAATTAAATGTGCTATGTCACCAGTGGGAAAACTATGCATTCTGAATTTTTCATGGAAAATCCAATTTCTGACTATCTCCCTTAGTGAGTGCCTAAGTTGCCTGTCTTGCTTTGGGGGTCAGAATACACCATCAGTAAACAAGGTCAGGACGATCATGGAGATCCTACTCCTGGCTTTCCTTTAATATGGAGATTGTTATCCCATTTTACAGATAAGGAAACTGAGGCTCAGATATTGAGTAGCTGGCTCAGGATCATATAAGAATTGGGCCCCACTGCCTTCAGTCTGGATCCTGAGGCCACGCTCTTCCAACCACCTCACTGCCGTGAAAGGCCTCTGGGAAGCCTGAGCTGCCCACACTCAGTCCAGGGGTGGGTTCTACCCTGCTCAAAGGTGGAGGAGGCTCTTCCCTGCGCCCAGCACCTCCCCCACATCTCTAAAGATCTGCCCATCCCCCCAATCTCCTGGAGAGGGCAGGATTGAGACCTGCTGGGCAACCACAGGTAGGATGGGGGAAGGGAATAAGGGCTAGTAGGAAGCCTGCATCACATCAAAAGCAGTCTTCAGGGCCTCCCTGGTGGCACAGCAGTTAAGCTCTGCGCTGTGGAGCTGTCGGCAGTGGCTAGGCGAGTTCGATGCCTGGCCAGGGAGATTCCCACATGGCGCAGCAGACCTCTCCTGCCTCACCCACTGCTCCACTCATCAGTGTATATCCGTACATCTGCCTGTTCTGCTCCCCACTCAGTCTCTGGTGAACCCTCTTGCCACCCCATGCCTCTGGCCTGTACCCCAGCTTGTATGCATAAATAAATAAATCTTTAAAAAAAAAACGGTCTTCAAATATCCATCACTGGCTTGCTGGGCTAAAGAACAACCATAGAGTGACATGACAGCAGTCCCCAAATATTTAAAATGTGTGAGTCCTCAGGAAGAAGAATGCTTTTAGCTTTGAGTAAGGCAGGGGAGGCACCGGGGAGGGGGGTGGTAAGGAGTAAAGGTACTGAATTCAGGTGGAAGAGACACTTTCCCTTGCTCTGCCTCAGTTTCTCCCCCAGTAAAGAGAGGTGGATTCACTGAATGTTCTGTAAAGTTAGTACAGCTCTGGAATGTTCTTGGAAAAATAAAGTTTTACTTCAGATAGCAAAGAATTGCCTCTCTCATAGAGAAGCAGAGAAAGCAGTCTTCTGGGCCCAGATGGGACCAGATGTGTAGAGGGAAGTGGGGGTCATAGCTGTGTTATATGGCTTCATCTCATTTTCTTGTGTCTCTGCCTCACAGCCCACTCTAGATGGGATGCTTCTGGGATTGCAAGGTGAGAACTCGAACTAGAGAGTGAAAAGGAGGCTGGAGAAGCCGAAAGAGCTACTGAGAAGGATAGGGTAGAAGACCTGCTTTCCAAACGGGGATCCACTGAGCCCCAGTCCTGCCCCACCCCTCACCTTCCCCCATGTCTGTGCACAGAATCCCTGAGCCAAGGGTCTGAGGCCTTTGCTGTCCGAACCTAGAGGTATTTTCCCCAAAGCCCACACATATGACTAAGAAGAGAACTGCAGCCACTGCCCCACCTAACCCAGACACTCCAGTTGATTAGCATTCAACAGTCAGGACCCCAGCAGCTCTTTCTGGCAGCCAGTGGAACTGCTGGAGGTTCTGACAGGGAATGTCTATCTCAAATGCATCACCATTCCTGGAAAACTGAAAAAGAGCACCCCCACTCCCCAATCATTCAGACAGAGCCCCTCCACTCCCTGCATGCCCCTGCCTACACCACTCCATCCTCTCTCTCAACCCAGGTCCCCTTCTGTACCAGGAACCCATCCTGGTACACACACCAAGCTTCCCTACCTCGCAGGCCCACTCCCTTCTCCCCAGCTCGTGGGGCCTGTTCAGATTGGAATCTGGAAGGTTTCAGATTTTAGGGAGTTGGCGTGAAGCTTATGCCCCTCTGGTATGTAACATCCCAACAAGGTCTGTGCCAACTCTCTGCAATCAGCCACATTAATACTTCTGCTGGGAAAGACATGAATATTCACGCCAAGTGGGATAAATAAAAGACTATAAATAGCCTCAGTTCAGGGCAGGTTTGGCCTCCAAATGAGCTACATGAAGCTACAGGAAGACTATTTTCTGGTTTCAGTGGCTGAAAACCTATGGGCCTGACTCAGTCCTGCCGACCCTTGATTCTGGGCTGTGACCCACTCACCTGGGCGTCACCTCCCTGCTCTGTCCTCAAACTCCAGGCTGCCGCTTTCCTCCCTCATCTTGCTGATCATCTGCTCCAAGGCCTTTCAGACTTCCCTGAGAACCCCACAGCCCCTCTCTCACTTCCCTGGGCTGCTCTTCCCCAAGCAAATGCCAGGTTCCCTGAGCCTCCCTGACTCCATGGAGGGGCCTTCATTTCACAGACTGGGTGGCGATTTTTCCAACGTGGAGGGGCTCATGTTGGAGGTAAAAGGAGGTGTATACAAAGGTATTGGTTGAGATGGAGGAGACTGAGGAAGAGCCTCGAACCTGTGCTCATCCTGGCACTGCCTGCTGAGGGGCGGGGGATGGGACCCGTCCTCAATGTGAGGCCTGAGGGCAACCCTGAAGGGGCATGTCCGCAGATGACTGAGCCCCTAGAGCACAGGCAAGGGTACTCTGAGCCCCAGGACACAGCAAGCAAACTAAGCAAACTAGGAGCATGCTGAGGGCAGGGCTACGCCTGTCCTTATGATGCTCTGGGGGGAACTACACAAAGCCTCCCCTCCGGGCAGATATGGCCAGAAGACCCATGGTCTGGCTCATCTTGGGGCTCAACCAGTGTGCAGGTGACAGGGAATCCTCTTCTGACCCCCGATGGGGCTTGGGGGGGTGGGTTGAATGTAGGCCCGGGAGGTTGCAGTCCCAGGGCAGCTCACTTGGAATGGACACTGGGGAGGCTGCCTATAAATGCTCTGAGAGCAGTCAGCTCTGGGGATTGCATTAGAGGAATGGAGAATTGGCCAGACACCTACCAGAAGGCGGGCTGGGTGTTTTTTCAGGAAGTTGTGATTTGATATTATACAGATGAGGGGCAACACCAATCTCAGTGAACGTTCATTGTCACCTTCTTATGACTCCATGGACTTGGAAGACCTGGGTTTAAAGGCCCCTTTGGATTTGGGAGGCATAGCGTAGATCTGGGCTGCCCTAGGGAGCCAGGAATTCTGTGCCCACCACCACCACACCCACCTTGCTGCTTTTAAGAAGCTTCCTGAAGCCAGGAAGCAGGATCTTATCTCATAGTCCTGGGGGGGCTGCCTCCTACAACCCATGCCTGCAATGCCCTTCCTGTGCCCAGACCTCTAATGGGCAAAGAACCAGAAGGAAGCAAGAGCTTGTTAAGCAAAAAACCAAAAAACAAACAAAAAAAAAAAAAAAAAGAAGAAGAAAAGAGATGATAAATAAAGACAAATGAAGAGGAACAAACTATGAGAAAGTCTCTCCTCAGCTCACCTCCCCCTCCCCACTTTCTCGAGAAGATCAAATTATGACCTGAAATCACTGGATACATATTTTATTATGTGGATAATTTAAAGGATTAGAGTGAGACAAAGAATTCATAAGCTGTAGTCACATTAGAAGACAAATTGTTTCCATTAATCTCTAAAGAAGGGAGGGAAGGAGAGAAATGAGAAAATGTACGTGTGCAGGAGAAAGGCAGGCAGAGAGGGCATGTTTGGGGAAAGGGGTGATGGAGACAAGGATGCTTTCTTCCCTTACAGAGTTTTGGAGCAACCCCCCAGCCTCAAAACAAGCAAAGGCTCTGCTCAAATAAGACCGATTTGCATTGCAGATTCATCTCAGCTGCTTTTTGCTTCTGTTGCCTACCAGAGATGGTTTAAATAACCTGTATTGTTCTGTGTGATTCCTTATGCAAATGTTTCTGGCCTGTTTGTTATTCCTGAATAATTTCCAACGCCTGCTGTCTGGGCAGGAGAAGCAGTTCACTCCCCCAGCTGTGCCAGGAGTCACCTGCCCAGTGTATGAAGCAAGTGGACACGTTCCCAGGGTCCCAGGCTGGTTCCAGAAGGTCAGCACTGGTGTCCCAGGGAACCAGTGGGCAAGTCCCACCCATGGCCAGATCCTGGACTGGAGAGCGTCCTAGCTGGAAGGACTTCCAAGAACCCCAACATCCACATTTGATAGAGAAGGAAGGAGACCAGAGGAGGGGAGTGCCCTCTGTGCCTCCCCTCTGAGTTGGAGGTTCCAGGAGCACTGCCAGCAGGGAGTCCTCTGCAAAAGCAGACTCTGAATCCAAGGACTGGCCTCCCCTGAACAAACGAATGTGAAAAAGGAACAACCTTGGGTTTAATGAATGAGTTGTATGGGCATCTATGAGCTCCCACTTTTTTCTAGGAATGGGGTTCAGACCATAAGAATACAAAACAGGACCTGCTCTCAAACTCATTCAACAGGATGGAGGTGGGAGTATGTGTGAAGCAACACCACCTTCAAGGTTTACTTCCCTCTCATTTCCATTGGCTCACAAATTTGGGGACTTTTTCTGAGCATCCTAAAACCAGAGTCTGCCATTCTCCATTGTTAGCACGTTTCTGCAATCACCTCCCACCCAACAGATCAGGGTATTCTGGTTGGACGTGTCCAGCCTTACAGAACACACTCTGTGTTCTATTACTCACTCATCCATTTGTTTGTACCATTTATTCATTCACCAAACATTTGTGGCCTCCAGTGATTATTGCTGAATGGGTAGTTCAGATGTGTCATCCCTGAAGTTGGACAGTCCTGGGTTTGAATCCCACTCTGTACTGAAGGAATGACCTTTAGAACATTTAGAACTTCAGAATAGACTTTCCAAGACATGTCACCTTGTTGAGTGGATTATTTCAAGATCAGGTTCAGGAAGCCCTGCAGCCTCAGGAGAGACTTTAATCATTCCCTTAACTACCTACAAGAATGAACATTGGGAGGGTATTTCCCCTTATTTTTACCTCATTGACCTTGGAACACTCATTTCTATGTAGACTCCACATAGGTATATAATTAAAATTTTTCTCCCATTAATCTGCCTGTTGTTAATTTGATTACTCAACCAGCCTAGGAGTTGGGGATAGGATGTCCTCTTCTCCCCAACAGTACATTCATGGTATTGGACAATTTTAAAGTCTAAGCCTCAAATTCCTCATTCATAAAATGCAAGGATTAAGTGAGGCATTACTGTCATGTGTAAGTTTTAGTCAAGATAGAGCGTATGTATGACAGTGGTCCCTATAGAACATACCATACAGCCCTTTACTATACAGCTTATAATATAGGACATACCATAGTCTTTATATACTATATAACTTATATATGATCTACCATGCAGCCCAGGTGTGAAGTGGGCTATACCATCGGGTTTGGTGTGATCACTTTCCAAGACATCGGCACGATAGTGAAATTACCTAACCATGCGTCTGTCAGGATGTACCTCCATCATTAAGTGATTCAGAACCATATATATAAGGCTCCTAGCATAGACCCTGGTATATGGCAGCTATCCCAACATTGCCATTTAAAAACAAATTAACTCTGTTAGGCGTGGGGGTACAGAGATCACCACCACCACCACTCTTGCCCCATCCCTGCCTTCCTAATGAGCACGGAGACCCACACAGTGTTCTGAGGGCAGACGGGACAGAACAGCTCTGTCTAGGGGATCAGGATGATGTTGTCAAGAAGACAGGGTGGGACAAAATCTCAAGGAAGAGTAAAGTTCTTCAGGCAGACAAAGGGTCAATGTCTTCAGGAAGAACAGTATGTGCAGACTCAAGAGCTGATCAGCACAGATTGTTCCAGAAACCCTGGCTGGATAGTGTGGCCTGAGCCATGTTTGTCAAAGCACGGAGCTGAGTTGAGAGAACTCTTCCTGGGAGAGGAACACCCCTGCCCCCTCCTCCTCAGAAGTAACTTCCTTCAGTCAGAGCCCCCCCTTAAGCCCCTGTCCTTGCTCTACTGGGCCTAGCATTACAGTTAAACGATGGGTTTTCATGCTGGCGGGATCCATTCACGTGATCCAGGATCACACTATCTAGGAAATAGATATAACCACTGAAAATGTTTCCTCTTGAATAAATTTTCAGTAAAATAAGAGTCAATTTTAAAAAGCATTCAGTAAATAATCACTCAAGTGGTGTTCAGCTATGAGAAAATTCCTTAAAGAGCGTATGCAAGTGAATGCCATTTGGGAGCACCGACACTAACATACAGCATGAGTCCAGGTGTCGGGGCTGAGAAGAGACAGGAAAAAGTCCCAAGGTTGGGCCAACTAGGTGAGGCCAGCATTTGCTGTCTGTGACTAAGGATTTTTGTTGGTTAATTTACTGAGCATTTGTGGACACCTCCACAATAGCTGTCAGGACCCAGTCTACTTTCTTTTGTCCCCAGAGCCCAGCAGAGTTCAGGCTCCTGGGGGCCCAACAGATGTTGCTGACATGGACAAAAGATGGTCTTCCCTAGCTGTGGAGGAGAAGATGCTCCTTATAGACTGTCTGAATAGGCTCTCTTATGCTTGTGAATGAGGGAGTTAGGAAATGGGTATAGGTCGTCAATTAGTAACAGGGTGCCCCAAGCCCATTTATCAATCTGAGCAGTCAGTGGGAACCAGGAGGACAGCCCTGCTTCCTCCCCTCCCCTGTTCTAGGTGCCCTAGGTCCATTTATCAGTCTGATTGGAGAACAATCGTGGACCAGGAGTATGCCCCCCAACTCAATTAAAAATGAAATGTTCAGAACACCAATATAATAGCATAAGAGCAATGGGCCAAAGTTGGATCCAGAAGGCAGGCCAGGTAAGATGGGAAGACTCAGCAGCCACAGTAGCCTAGGAAACCCCACAGGTCCAACTAATCAGCAAGAGACACAATGCGGAGATACCCAATGGCCAAACCCCACACTTTGCCCACTATACCCATATAAACACCTATTTCTTGCCTCCTCAGTGGCTACCCATTCGGGACTCCTCTCTGCTCAGAGAGCTCTACTGTCCTTACTCCTGTCTATAATAAATCTCTTGCTTTTCTGTAACTTTGGTCTAGATGTTGAATTCTTTCCTCGCCAAAGACAAGAACCAAGAAACAGCCCTTGTGGGTCCTCAGGACCAACTCACTTGCTACTTTATGTCACTGGTGAAGAGTAGTCTCCCCAAAATATGGAGATGGGCCTCCCTAAGATCTCCAGAACATACTTTAATATGTATCAGCTTGGCATGCGGTGCTAAGGTCAGTCTATCACAGAGCAGGCTTGGGGCATTCCAGGACCCTCAAACCTGCCTGCTTTAAATAGGTTCTGCCATCTGCTGCATCAAGACAAAACATACTCTAGTGCATAAGACCTTCAATAGAAAAGAATTTTAATATAATTACTGTGCAGTAAAAAGAAGAGAAAGAACATAGCTACAATAGTTCTCCCATGAAACACCCAAAATCAGCCCTCCCCTCATGGGTAAATGCCCAAACAGGGTTGGCTCACAGCAGGACTGCTGAGGCCCAAGAGCTTGCCACAAATCTAAGGCACCTCCTGGTGGGGACCCATAGGAAAGGGGCAGAGGGGTTGGGCTAAGTCTGGAGGGAAAAGAGCAAAATCAAAATATGAGTCAAGATAAAGGGTGCCATTATTAACATCCCCACGGGTCTCTCACCCACATCTCTGTCTCTTTCAAGTATCTCCTTCCATGTCACACCCAAATCTCTGGTACCAGTCCAAGGCTTAGGAACAAGCTCAGCTTCTTCACAAGTCTCTGTGTTCCAAGTGCGTCCTCCAGGTCTCCTTCCTGATCTCCTTCTTCCTTCTCCCAGTTCTCCCCATGCTGCCTGGGTCCATCCATCCCTGGGTGGAGCAGGGAACTTGGAACGTCCCCTTCCCTGGGGATTATCCTGTGATAAGTCTACCCCAGGCCACCCCTGCTCTTACCCCACTGGGACTGTGGCCATAGTCGAGTGACAGGATCTTCCCCTGGAGACACTGGAATGGGTGCCAAATTGCTGGGCTCTCTGTTGCTACCTGTTCTTTTCCCCAAATCATAGTAAACACACCACTGAGATGGGCTGGGGTGACATGGGAGGACCGAGAGAGGAAAGAAACGTGGCACACAGGATAATAGAGCTCACTGCTAAATCAATCAGCTTCCTCAAGTGAAGCTTGGTAGAGAAGGCAACACTCCAGGGAAAGCCCTGGAAACCCCAGTTCATTTGCACAGCAGGGAACACAGGCTGGTGAAAGAAATGGAAGGGCTAGACCAGGGCAAGGTTGAGCGACTCCTGGGTGACAATGAGTCCCCAGAAAACCAGACTACAAAGATTATTATTATGAGTTGCTACAGGGAATAACACCACACTCTCCAGTGCCTGTCTTTACCTCCTCTCTGCAGAGGTGAGGGCGGGGCAGGGTTAGTCTTCCTTTGTTAAATTGAAAGAAGGCCCTGAGGACATGGGGCATTTTCCTCAGCTGGGGGTGGGGGGCAGGCAGTGTGTGGAGCCACAGAACACAAGGGGTGCTTTCTCTACTTGTAAAATCTCTGGGGCTCACATAGAACTTGGAGCCAATGCAAGTCACATGAGCTCATTTTCCTGCGTGCCTCTGCCCCAGCCTGTGGCGGGGTGCGGTGGGGGAGGGGAATGCAGGGAGGGTCAGAGGCAAGGTGTGGCCTCAGGTGCCACACAATCTCCTGAGAGCACATGAAACAGAAAAGAAAATGAACAAGAGTGTTGCAGTGGAAGGAAGGCGCGTGAATTCGGAAGGAGCATGAATCTGCTGCAATCTTGCACCTAAGCTTGCTGAGCCTCCTCCCGCATTTATAACACAGGATGATGACAATTCCCTCCCCCAGCAGTGTTGAGGATTAATTGTGGTGCTGTACATAGACGCAGGCAGCCAGCAGCAGGGCCTCCCCTCCTTCCTTCCTGCTCCCACATCCCCCTCCCTCAGACAGCTTCTCCCGAAGCTGTCCAGAAAGCTGTCCAAACGCCTCGATGCCCTTCTACTCCCAATCCTTCCTGAGCTTTGGGTGACTTTGCCAAGGTCTTCAATTAGATGGAGGCCCGAGCTGGCCTCTGTGCATGCCCCGCCCTCTAACTCCAAGCCTCCAGCCTAGCAAACGTAAGGTTAGCAAGAAAAGGATTTTTAAAACCAACGGTGGTTAATTTGCATATTCCTAAACTTGGTTTTGCTTTTAATGAGACTTGGTAATTTTATTTTCTCAAGAACAATGGCAAATCTCTTAAGTGTTCCATGAGTTACTGCCAAAATTATGTCATTTAAACCTTTTGAGGAGCTAGGTCTCAATGCTACTGCAAAACACCCCATTGATCTTGACCTCTGAAGGCATGACCTTGACCTTCAGGCATGACCACACTGCTTTGGCTAGGCTTTCTCCACTTGCTTTAAAATCATGCCTTTTCCCTGCACCCTCACATTTAGAAGGATGGGGAGAAGTCAGGTAGGAGGAAGGCAACAGTGCAGAAATGACATCAAATGTGGTTCCCCTGGTCTTGTTTGGGGAAGGGAAAACCAGAAGGGGCCCTGAAGTTCTTTTCAAAGTTCCCAAGGCTGCCATGGACCATGTCCAGAGAGACTGGCAGTGACCAGGGGCACAATTCACTGAAAGGCAGGACAAACGTGTGAATGCTCGGCACCATTTCCCCGGAAGCAGACTGTCTTGAGAGTGGGAAGACTCTATAGGGATGATGGGGAAGGAACTCCAGAGTCAGCCAGGACACTGGACTGTATTCTCTGAAGTTTATTGACTTCGTAGTTACGAATGTTTAGAGCTCTGGTAGGTTGAAAAAGAGAGAAATGAGGTGTTTTCCAGAAAGGGGTGGGGATGGGGAGCTTAAGACAAACCCTGTAGGATGAGAAGAGTTTAAGCACCTGGGAAGGACAAATCAGGTCATTCTCAGTCGCGATGCAACAAACCACAAGTCCCCTTTCTCTGGATAGCTCTGCCCTTCACCCCAGCCTCCTGATCATCTTCCCAGGAGAAGGGCAGAGACAGATACCTGCGAACTTAGATCAAAGACCTCCTACCTTCCTCTTCAGGCACCGAGACTGAATTGAGTGAGTAGCGGCTCAACTCCACCAATTCAGAGCAACGTGAGGCAAGCCTTAGTTTCTTCATCCATAAAATGGGTGGTTTTAAAAGATTTATTTATTTATGCATACAAGAGCTGGGGTGCAGGTCAGAGGTGTGGGAGGTGAGGGGATTCACCAGAGAGTGAGGAGCAGAACAGGCAGATTGACTGAAGTACACCGCTGAGGGGAGCAGCGGGGGAGGTAGGAGAAGTCTGCTGTGCCATGTGGGAAGTTCCCTGGCCGGGGATCGAACTTGTGCTACAGTGGCTGCAGATAGCTTCCTAATGCTGAGACTTAACCCCTTACGCCACCAGGGAGGCCCAAAATGGGTGTTTTAACACTACTTCACAGAGGTGGTGCGAGGATCAAGTGTTAAAATGTGTACCCTGCCTAGCTCACAGAGGGCCAGCTGTCAAAGCCGTGAGTTGCCTTCTCCTTCTGGGCCCTGCTGCTGACTCTAGCCTGTGATGGGACCATCACAGAGGTGCCCTGAGCACATGGCTCATCTGCTCACTGCCTCAGTTCCTCAGGTGTGAACCATTACCCACCCATCGCCCAGGTGAGCAGCAGGATGAGCAGGGTGGAGAGGGTGGAGGAAGAAGTCGCACTAAGAAAAACGGTCAGCATTTATTAGAAGAAAATGTTTGGTGGATTTAAAAGGAATTAGTGTACCCTGTCTCATACCAGATGCCACAGTGATCTATCTTTAGAAATTTCTAAACGAGGGAAGGTTCCAGGGATATGAGCATCCCTGGGCTCCAGGGTTGTCTCTATAAATACCTTCCCTGTGGCCTCAGCAGCTCTCTCTTCCCATCCAGAAACAGCCCCTCCTCCCAGCACCCCTGGAAGTACACAGCTCAGTCTAAAGAGTGGGGACACCCAGGAGGGTCCCCAGGTGTTTACACCCCGTTGTATCCCGAAAATGCAGGGTTTTTAACAAGTTTTCTGGAGAGCCTGGAAGCAGGGAGGAAAAGGCAGAGACAGGAACTAAAACCACTGCCCCTCGTCTGGGGGAGAGAAGGCAGGAGTGTGGAAACAGGGAGGGCAGAGAACAGAGGGCAAATTTGGGGAATATGGGTACCCATTCTTGCCTATTTTCTGAGTTCTCCTCTCCCGGGCAGCATGCCAGGTCTGGGGGGACATAGTGAGGACAGTCATGGACCAGCCCTCAGGGAGCTTACAGAGAATGGGCAGGCAATTTGGGGTAGTCTTCTTTTCTTTGAATACCTAAAATGAGGAGCCTAGATACTTTGCAATGTGGGAAAATGGAGCCTGAAGAGAAAGGGGTAATAATTCTCAGACCAGCAAAGAAATTGACATAATTCCTCAGTTCTCTTGTGCAAAGATTCGTCTCACTTTGTAGAGTGTCTCTGTAATTCAGTGGGTAAACACAACGCCTACCATTTGATATTTTAGGGGACACTAAAATGGGAAGCCCCATATGAAAGGTATCCTTAGGTGTGCATGTCTTCATTTCTGTGATGAGGCTAAATTGTGCCCCCTTGTACACACACACAAACACACACACACACACACACACACGAGCACACACAAAAGCACATACACCACACTTTATCTGCTTCATCCATATAAAAGGTTACTGCAAGTTTCTAGAAGCCTCCCCAAACTTTGGTCCCTTTGAAGAATGGATTCCCTATTCCCAGCATATTCTGGGTGGTTCCTTCCCCTGTGAGCTGGCGAAGGCAGGAGTTTCTTTGTGCCACTCCAGCTGCTGTCAGGCAGTGCTTGAGCAGCCCTCGCACTCTAAGGTCTCCCCAGAACCCCCAACTCTCCCCTAGACAGGGACAGTAACTGAGGTATGAGAGGAATGAGGAGACAGAGAGAGGGGAGGGAAGTGGGAGAACCGAGATAAGGAAAGGAAGGGATTCAAGGGAGACAGAAGAGGCAGTAAATGGCCCTCACTTCCCTTCCTCTCCATCCCATGTTGTCAGTCTCCTCTCATTCTGCCCTTCAACCCTGACACACACACACACACACACAGCTTTGACCCCAGTCTCCTGGAACTGAGCTCCACAACACAGATGTAAAACCTGGCACTTGGGCCAGGTTCTTGGTGGGGTCTTGCTTTCCAGGAATAATCCTAGAACCACAGTCAGTTATCTACGGGACTGTTGATCAATGTGGCGTCATCAAGACCCTCTGCTTCCCCATGCCTCATTCTTTACTCACTGTTGGGGGCTCATTAGACCAGCCCCCTCAGTTTGGACATCAGAAGAGTTGATGTTTCTAGAAGGGACTGGAATACTCTTGTTTCTCTTCGGATGGTATAAGTCTTTGACCTTTTAAATGGACTGGAACAACTTTTCAATAAAGGAAGAAGGGAGGGATGGAGAGAAGGAGGGAGGGAGGGAGAGAAGGAGGGAGGGAGGGGGGAGGGAGGGAGGAAGGAAGGAAGGAAGGAAGGAAGGAAGGAAGGAAGGAAGGAAGGAAGGAAGGAAGGAAGGAAGGAAGGAAGGAAGGGGAAGGGTACCTGGGAACTGATCGGGGAACACAAATCCATCACTGACTCAGTTTCCCTGGGAAAGGCCTTCCAAGTCCAGTACCCAAGTGGTTAGAGAGTTAGTAAAATGACTTTATAAGGGGCCGCCACACTCTTACCACCCATCTTCCTTCCTTCTAGTAACTGTGGGATATAATTTGTGACTTGGCACCAGCAGACCTGAGCCACTATTTGGAGAGGTGGGTAGTTTGTCTTGCCACACTGGTGTCACATGGAAGAAAACACAGGCTATCCTGAGCAACCGCCAGGAGAATTAAATAGTCAGCGAGACTGGAGACTGCAGGGTTAAAAGTCAAGAAAGCAATTTAAAAAAAACAAAAACAGCCTCAATTCATTCTGTAATATTTCCTCTTTAATTGAAGAAATGTCAATTCTTGGCTTTAGGGCTCACTAGAGACCAAGGATTTAAAGATACTTATGAGACAGATATAAATCTTTGATAAGACAATAACCGCAGAGAGAGACATGCCTAGAAATGGTAAGTGGGTGAGATTTGGCCAAAGATCTTTCTGGATTTCCTGACTTGACTTACAAATGTCTGGGTGTTCTGATTATTCGTGTGTCCCATTTCAGGAGCGCTGTGGCCTCTGTGTGTGACTCAGGCACTTTGTGTGTGCCTGTTGTTCACAGTAGGAAAGACCAATTAGAAACGAGCTGATTATTCTTTTATTTGTCCTTAGGGTCCCCAAGCTGGCATGTTCAGTTTGCGTTTATCTTAGTGCCTGGTGCAGCTGTAGCTGAGCCCGGGGCACCGACGCCATCTGCAGCTCCCTGGCCAACGCAGCCGGGCACAGACCAGGTCGGGTCATGTGCTGCGTCCAGCAGGGAGTCTAGGAGTCAAGGCAAGAGCCTGGGGCAGGAAACAGACATCAGGAAGAACTGCAAGGCCGTGACCAGACTCTGAACTTCTTTGTCACTTTCTCTCCCATCCAAACCGAAAGTCACCCTCTGCTCACGCCAGCTTCCCAGGCCACCACACCCATCCTGACGTGCCTTCCAAAAAGCCACTTCATTAACCCAACAAGAGTCACCTTTAACATTCGACCCTTTGGAAATCTCCAGGCTTTTGTGAGCTGCGAGCTAGGAACTATGTGTCTGGTCAGGAGAATGACCAAGGGTATATTTCTTATTAATCGCAATATCACAGGGGATGCAAATCCAAGCAAAGAATCACATGGAAGGAGGGACACTGGGTAGGTACAGGAAGAGTTGCTGGTCTAACTCAAAAGTCTGCAAATTTAAATGCTGTCTGTGGCTTAGCGCCCTGGTACAAACTATCAGAATTGTGAGTCCCACCACTGTTGTAACTTATTAATGACCATTAGTGGCTGGGATTGAAGCACTGTCTTAAGAGACAAGTGATGAGTTAATGGACTTGTCTGGTGTGAGCCTAAACAGCACTTCATTAATTTTCTCTTCTCTGGAGGAGCCTCAGGTCTCCTTTGGATTATAAAGTATGAAACAGAGAATGCCCTGATGTGACATGTCTGCTGGGGGTCCCGGGGCCTCCCCAGCCTGTGATACCAATGAAACCACAGCTCCTGTATTCACCGCTAAACACCTGTGGGGTGTGCAGGCCAGGGCTCCACCTGCCATCACAGAATTTCCAGAACCATCTGCTCAAAAAGCCTTTTCCAGGCGTCTGGAAGGAGCCCAGATAATTGATGGCACCCCTGAAATGTCCCGGGAACCTCTGCAGTGCCCCCTTGTGTTCTTCCACTTTCCCTTTTGTGGATGAAATAAAGCCACTGGAGGCACCGCTGTTGATAAAATGTCCTTGTGTTTGAGGTTGCTTTCGCCCCCCCTCACAGAGGTCCGGGGAAAACAGGCCCCTGCAGACTGTCTGCAGGTGTGGGGCTGGGCCAGGGGACAGGCTCGGAGACACACGGCGTGGTCTTCTCTCTTGCTGTCAAGGTGGCGAGAACCTGCCTCTGTCCTTTGCAGCAGCCCCCACTGAAGACCAGGTCATGGTGGGCTGCTCTGTGGGCTCATCAGATAGGCCAGGAACTTCTTTTATTTTTTATTATTTTTTTGGTATTTGTTTATATATATATTTTTGCATCATTGTTCATTTTTGTACAGTGTTTGTTTTCTTTTTCTAGGTGTAGTCCCCCTAGAATTCCCATCACCATTCCACGCATGCACCATCACCATAGTCCCTTGTGCTCTTCCTGCCCTCGGTTTGGTCCCTCTGTGCTTTCTCCCTAGTTCTCTCTCTTATTCTCCAGCTGGAAGCGCCTGGCTTGTCCTTCTGGCTTTCCTGGCTCTTGTAGCAACCACACACTGTCACCAGGGACTACGTGCACAGCTGCCCCTCCCCACACCCCCTGCTCCCGCAGCCCAGCAGAGCGCTCACAATCAGATTGAAAGGTCTTGGGCAGCTGTGAGCTGTCCATGCCCCGGCTCCAACCCGGCCTGCACTTACACTGTTCCAGTACAGCCCTGCTCTCCTGGTGGGGTGACTGCCAGGAGCGGGTCTCACTTGTCTAACTGACCCCACCTGGAAAGGAGCGTCTCCCTCAGGCGTCCTGGACTACAAATTCACTGTGAAGCCCAAAGCTTTCCTGGCAGAGGGGAAATCTGGCGTGGCAGTGTCCACACCTGGAAACCCTCATCCCGTCATGCCCTCCCCACATAGGGCACCTCTTAAGGCTAATTCCTCCATCTCCCCCACCCCATTCAGGGCCGTTTCTAGATTTCTCCTTATCCCAGAACCTCTTCAGGAAACCCCAGAATTTAGTTAATTTATTTGTTTATTAATTAACACGATTAGTGACTCCTTCAAGGAGGCCTGCGTGGAGGCTAATTATAGCTCAACATCAGCAAAGCCGTATTTCCTCACCCCAGAGGCCTGTAGAGGTCACACTCCCTCTCCCCCCATCCCCCTACAGAGGCCCTGCCTGTCACAGCAGAAATGAAGCCTGGGCCACCCAGTGGGGTCACTGAAGGGGGGAAGGGAGGCTGCTAAGTGAAGGTCACTCAGGAGCTGCCCTTGTAGGGACAAGGGTCCCTTCCTATGACTAAGGACTGGGAATGGGTGGGAACAGCTCCCTCCCTAGGCAGCCTGGTGGGCCTGTGGAATGGACCCTGAAGCTTCTGTGGCTCAGCCAGAGGAGCTCTTGTGTTCTGGAAACAGGGCGCTAAGTTCAAGAGGCGTGGAGGCAGGTGAAAGGTAGAGGCCTCTTCTCACAGTGGTGGGGGTAAGCACCTGCAGAAGCCACTCTCACATCAGTAAGGTGGGGGCCAAGATCGTGACATTTAGGATCTTGCAAGGATCCCTTTGAAAATCTCATGAAAGCCGAGGACCACACATAGAAAATCCTGCCCCACATTTTTCAGGGTGTTGCTGAATCTCAGGGCCCTGCGGACCTAGCTCCTCCTTCCTGGCCCTATTCCCCTCTCCTCGGACTTGGACATGCAGACTGGAGTGGGCACCGGTCACCTCCCTCTTTTGGCCCCAGCTCCCAGTAACAGGACACTATCTGGCTGCTACAGGATAAGAATCGATGGGAGACACTACTTCTGTGGCCATGGTTGTCTACCTTGATGGAAAGCTTGCTATTATTGCACCGCTACAGAGATAAAATAGAACTTGGACTTGGGCATGCAGACTTTAGGGCTGAGTCATGTACTTCTGATAGCCTATCACATTTCTCACAATTACACATATGTTCCTAACCTTGGATTTGGGTGGATGGGACACAGAGTCCTCCTTTCTCCCACATACACACAATCCAGCTAATCGTGTTGTTGAAACCAGGAGAGAAAACAGAGGGCGGGGAGAGCCTCTGGGAAGGGTGGGAGGGGCCCCGATAATCCATAGCACAGCCCTCATTCATCTCTGCTCCTCGTAGCTCTGTGGCCTATTAAGCGCTCCCCGTCTGTCGATAAGCCACGATTATTGCTCTTTTGCTGAGCCTCCGAAGCCAGAGAAAAATAATGATTGTTTGCTTATTAGTTGGGAAGAAATGTCCAGCCACAAATGTGCACTTGGGCCAAAGCCAAGGTTGAGTCAAGTCCTCCCTTGGGCCAGCCCGCTAGAACTCCGCACTGCGAGCCTATAGGATGGGGTCTGTCACCAGTAGGAGACCCAGGGGCTGCAGGAGACCCAGGGGCTTCCCAACTCCTTTAAAATAGTCCCTAGAACACACTGGAATCCAGGCTGGTCTGACCTTGGGCTTGTGCCCTTTCAAGTAAGTGCCACCACTAGATCTGGGAAATGCCAGCTAAAAGCTCTGACAACCATAGAGTTGAAGCTTTGGGGGCTAGGAAGGCCCAGCTCTAAGTAACTGTTTCCCCTGTCCTCTCATCACCCTCATCCCCTCTTGGCCACATTCCTTTAACAGGAACTGCAGAGTGAGATTAACATGAGTTCAAATCCCAGTTCCGCTGCTCATAAACTGAGATCTCGCAAATTGTTAAACTTCCCTTATCCTCAAATGGCTCAGGGAAATATGACAAATAGCTCATAAAAGGCCACAAAGAATCTTCCCACGGTGTCACAGGACCAGTATAAGATAAACTGTGGCCAATGGGCAATCTGGAACCTCCACTCCAAGTAGCTGAACTACTGCTCATGGGTCATCATCTTTCTCCTCACGGGAGCCTGCATTGCCTGTTAAATCCTTAACCTTCCTTTTTCTAGTAGGGAGAGTGACCCCGATTTCCAGCTGACACTGTCTATGTTATTCCTCAAGCCAAATAATTTGTCTATCACTACAGGGAAGCTGAAAGATGCAGGCAAAACAAGCCTTCATCAGCCTGGGCCCAAGGCTCAGCTCTGACATTCACCTGCAGCATGACCTTGAGCAAATCATTCAACCCCCCATAATCTCAATTTCCTCAACTGCCAAATAAAAGGAGTCCTGAGCAAGGTTTTAGTGTCTGGAAACAGGGCTGAAAGTTCAAGAGGCATGGAGGCAGGTGAAACACAGAGGCTTCTTCCATAGTGGTGAAGAGAAGCAACTGCAGAATCCACCCCTGCATCAGTAATCTACCCAACAAAGGAATAGAAAAATTAAACCAAACAAACCCTAGAACTATGACTGTAGAACTGAAATTATCAGAGAGAGAAGGTGGGGAGAAAGGAACAAGAGGGTGGGGGGAGTAGAGGGCCAGTGGAGTGGACTGTGGTGCAGGATTATGGGTACTTTAGAGGTGGGTGTTGTGCAGTGACATATATCTGAAGAGGTATGAATCTGTACCCCCAAATTATGTAAAATGTTGTAAACCATTGGTAGCACAATACAAATAATACAATCTTTAAAAAGAAGAGTTTTTCCTACCCTAAAAATATTGTTTGCACTAGGAACATCTTGCATCACCCTAAGTACCATTTCTCACTAAGAGTAAAAGAGTCAAGTACTATTCCTTTACTCTTTTCTTGCATGGCTTTGTAAGCATGTGACTGAGGGGTACTGAGGGATCCCAAACTGTTAAGGGGTGCATGTTCCAAAAAGGGTCTGGCCAATCTGCGTGCCCAAGAGAAAGAAAGAAGACTCTTAATGTGAAAGACTTTTGTAGAATTGGTGTGGAGAGAGGAGGAGAGGAGGGGAGAAGAAGAGAGGAAAGGGGAGGAGAGAAGACTTCAAAAAATAGATTCCCTGGCCTCCCTGGTGGCACAACGGCTTAAATCTCAGCACTATGAAGCTATATCCTCAGGAGCTTCCCACATGGCGCAGCAGACCTCTCCTGCCTCACCCGCTGCTCCCCTCAGCAGTGTATTTCAGTCAATCTGCCTGTTCTGCTCCCCACTCTGGTGAATCCTCTCGCCACCCCACACCTCTGGCCTACACCCCAGTTCTTGTATGCATAAATAAATAAACCTTTAAAAAAATAGATTCCCAATAAAACTCCAAAAATTACCCATCTCCTCAGCAGCAAATGCACAACCCGGCAGACTTGGCCTGAAGCAGGGCAACTGAGGCATGAAGGCTTGCCACAAGTCTAAGACACCTTCCAGCAGGTTACCATAAGAAAGGGGTTAGGTGGGTGCCAGCGATCTAGGACAGAAGGAAAGACCCAACATCCAAAACGTTATTATATGCTCCACCATTAGGTCCATATACCAGCTGCCGCTGTCTCTGCCAAGGACCAAGGGCAGCCGCCCCACTCTCACCCAGTGTGTCTTCTCCAGTGATATCTCCCTCATCGCTCTTCTCCAAGTGTATCTCCTTCACGTGTCTCTCCTCTCCCTATTCCACCTCCATTTTTATATCCACCTTGACCCTTCCCATCTGATCCCTCATTCAGCATAACATGCTGGGAATTATAATCCAAGGCACTGCATGTGAGTGGGGATGGAAAATGCACCATGATGCTCCTCATCCTTCCTGTAACGACTTGCTGACTTCAAAACCTCTTGCTTTTCTGTTCCTGACATCAGTCCCTCACCACCCCCTTCGCTCCATCTGCCCTACATTACAGTTACCTGACCTGGAGAATCAGTGGGGGTTCAGCTACCTAAGTGAGCCATTTGTATCTCAGGGGAATTCCCAGCTCTCCCCGCCCCTCCAAGAGCTCCCACATTTCCTCCAGCGAGGGCAGAGTCAGTCCCTAGGGTGGTATTTCCTGCTCCTCCTCCCTTCATGTTGTCATTGTACCAGGATGCCCAGCGCTGGTAACAAATGGCCCAGGTCTAAGTAGCGAACAGCCAGGAGTTCTTTCCTGCTCATCTTCACATTCTTGGAGGGCCTGAGGGGGCTTTCTCATCCTCTTGACTCCTGGCCCAGCAGCCTACCTGACTGAGAAGGGGCACTGGAGAGCCCCCCTGGGTTCAGACCTAGTGCCCTCACTTCCACTCTTCACAAAAGCAAGTCACACGGTCAAGTCTGCTTTGCTTAGGCCAGAGGCATAACCTTCCCTCAGGGAAGGAGCATGAATATCTTGACATTAATACATCAACCCCATAGTTGTTATAAAAACGTTACTGGGGTCCTCTAACCCACTCTTCTCGTTTTACAGATATGGAGAAGAAAGCCCAGAGACATGAGGTCACACAGCAACCAGGGAAAGAGGAGGGCCACAGTCCAAGTGTGTCGATGTCTTTCCAGGTCAGACAAGGGGCTGGGACAAACAAGACCCATCTTAATTGAATCCCAGCTCTGTTATTCTGGGCAAATAGCGCAACCTTGCACCTCAGCTTCCCTTTCTGGAGCTCAGGCCAGGCTAGCAACCTCCTGGCTGGGGGCTGGGTAGGTTTGGTGAGATTTCCTAAAGTACTGTTCTCAGTGTCTGACATTGAGAAATGTCTTATTCCAGTCCCTTCTCTCCCTGTCTGGCAACTGCCTCAAACTCCTTCCTCTCTTGACCTCTACTATTTTTCATTAGCTGCCTTCTAGCCACTTTTTTTCTCTTTTTGTCAAAATATTGAAAGAGAAATTCTAAAGAAGGAAATAGCAGCAGTCCTAGAGAATGGGGGCCAGTTCCCAGAGGCTGGACTGGGAGTCTTCTGGGGCTACCTCCAAGCCCAGAAAGAAAGATGCTGAAAGCCAAGCCTTTTGCAAGCACTAACAATTCACCACCTGTGTCCACTGATGATCTCCTCAAATCCTTACCAGTGGCCTGTGCTGAGACCACTGTGTTGCCCATGAGACAGATGAGAAGACTGAGGCCCAGAATGGTTGGGGCTGAGCTCACCGGTTCTGTAAGAACCACACAGAGGTGGGCCTGTCCCCACAGTCCGTCCCCTCCACGTCCTCCTGAAGTAACGGAAGGGAAGCCCTTGAGCTCTCTGAAGAGTTCTGGGGGAAGGAGAGAAATTCAACTGGTGTAGGGTTGGGGTGTGGGGTGGATGCTGAAGAGGCAAAAAATGGAGCAGGCCTTCAAGAACAATTGTCACCAGTTCTGCTTGCCTTTGTCACAAAAATCTTATTTTCAACATTCATGAAATGGAAGTCCAGGAAAGTCTGTTTGAGCAGAGGCATTTCCTGAGAGAGCTGACAGTTAACATTTCAGGGATACACACACACACACACACACACACACACACACACACACACACACACACACACACACATATATATTTCAAACATCCCTCCCAAGGACAGCTCTGGGACCTGTTTTGAATATGTTGTTATGATTAGATGAGGGGTGTGTGTGTGTGTGAGTGTGTGTGCAGGTTGGCTGCTGTATTTGTGTTTTCTCTCTCTCCCTTTGAAGAGCTGTTTTCTTTGTTCTAGGAGTCTGGCTCTCCTTAGAATGTCTACAAACGGTACAGATGGTCCCAATTTATTGCCACCCTAACTGTCTGGGGGAGACATCTCCATGTACCTGTGTCCCCCTTCCCTCACCGGTCCTCCTGAATGACCTGTGAGCCCCTTCTGCAGCTGGCCTCTCCTTCCTGAGCCACCCTCTCAGAGGTCCCCCCTCACGCCTAGCTGCTTCAAAGGCCCCTGTGGAGGCCCAGACTCCCTGTTCCACTCTCCGTCTGAAACTGGAAGACATCCCTGGCCCCCAAACTTCCAGCCTCAGCCAAGGGCGCAGACCCGTCCAGCCTCAGGGACACCTGATCTTGTAGACTTTGCCAAAAGCAATGGGGCTTTTACAGGAGGGACATTCGATTTTACTGATTTTGCCAGAAGGGGAGAGATATGTCTTTACAATAAAGCATGAAATGGCAGCCTCAGGGTTTAAGTAGCAGCAAGCTGGATTTTCACTGTAGCCTTCCTCCCTCCCTCCCACACGCCTCTCTCCCTCCCTCCCCAGGACTGCGGTGCCTTCACTTATCCCATAGCATGCCAGGGCCTGTGGTGCATAGTCAATCAACAATCACTCCACATTCATTCATTCATCAGCATTTTCCCCAAGCCCACCACATGCCAGACCAAAAAAAAAAAAAAAAAAAAAAAAAAAAAAAAAAAAAAACCAGAGTTATGGCAGGGAGAAAAATAATAAAATTCTTAATTCTTATGGGT
>PVIJ01003014.1:0-24459 GCA_004024925.1 Scalopus aquaticus | reverse complement strand
TAAACATTTCAACGTGACTTGAAGGAGGTGAAAAATCAAGCCAGGCAAAGTGTATGTGGACAGAACAATCCAGAAAGAGTGTCAGGCAAGGGAAGAGATCTGAGATGGACATGTGCCTGTCATTCTGAGGCGTGGAGGCCAGCAAGCCTGAAGGAGGGAGAGTACAAGTGGTAGGCAGTGAACTTGAGGGCTGAGACCCCACACGCTGGAGGCTTAAGGGTCACTCCAGAGCGTGGCTGTACTCCTAGGACAATGGGGTCCCCTGGATTGCTTGAGAAAGTTTAGGATCTGGTGTCTATTTTAAACACACATGTACTGAGTGGAACATTGGTGCAAAGAGGCAAGGAAGGCACGGGGGCCTGGTAAGGAAGATACCCCAGAAACCCAGGGCTGATGGTAGCTCAGGTCACAGAGCAAAGTGACAGCAGCTTTTGGATATATTTTGAAGGTCTGAGCCAATGGGATTTGATGGTGACTCAGATGTGGAGCTAATGCTATCTCTGTGGCTTTGACCTTAGCAACTATCCCCAGAAATTTTTGTCCCAACTTTGGGTGGCTCCTCTCCTCCTGGCCGAGTTCATCTCAAGCAAATGTCTCCATCTGGGAGTTCATTTTGGCCTGGCCCTTTCCCACTCCCCCACAGGAGACCTGGAAACATGCAGGGAACATTCAAGAACACCCCCACTCAGGTCCTGTCCCACCATCTCTCACCCCACACAGACACCCCGTGTGTATGAAAACACTCCTTCACATTATTCCTCGTGTGCGTCCTGTGTCCCCCAGAGCACCCCCCTCCAAGCTGTCTCTGCTCCTCATCCTTGGATCTCTTTGTGTGAAATGAGGTAATGAAAGAATCTACTTCCAAAGAGTTACTGTGAAGATAAAGGGGGTTTGATGTTTGCGGGGTGCTGAGGCTACACGGAGAACGCTAGTGTGCATATTCATGAGTCTCAAAATGATTTCTTGAGAGCGTCATTTTTATCCTGTTTTAGAGATGAGGAAACTGAGGTAGAGAGAAGTGAAATGGCTCCCCCAGACTTCAGATCTACAGCTGGGAAGTGGCAAAGCCAGTCCATCTGGGACTTCTGGCTCTCTTTTCAGATTTGCCACTCCATATTAAACAGTCTCTGTGAAAAGGGAATGAATGGTTTTTGCCCACAGGAAATGCAATATCCTAGTACAAACACATGGAAAATTCCTGGGGCTGTTTGCATCCTGAGCTGTTTCATAACCAGGAGCCAGGAAGGAAGGAGGCTAACAGGACTGTCTAACTCTCCCAGAAGCCTTTGTCAGAAGATTCCTGATCGTCAGCTCACATCGCCCCCTCATTGAGGATCCTTGTCCACCCCCAGTGCCGGGGCTCAAACTTCTCCTGGTTGGGTGACTGCAGGGAAAAAACGATGACAAACCCGACTAGATTAGCAAGGCAGCATATGCTGCTCAGGGAAGTTCGACAATTGCACTTCTAAATAACAGCTCAGCGGGATGGAAGAGATGTCACATGGCAAGATATGATTAATTGCCAAATGAATTTTGAAATTATAATTACCAAGGAGTTTAGAGGCGTGTGTGATGGCCCCGGGCGGCATAGTCCAGAGAGGGAGAGGAGGGCGTAGAGACGGCTGGGGCCAGGGAGGAGTGGGGCTGGGCACCACTGGGCAAGGCTGGTCCTGAAGAAGGTGCTGAGGGGGACGGGTTTGGCCCCAGAGTGTACTACAGGTGGGCACCCACCATGGGCATGCCCACCTCTACTGACTCCATTTTTACCTTGACCTTCTGCGATATCTGTAGAAAGGGGAGGTTCCAGGTTCCCCGCCCCCCTGAAGCAAGGTGGAGCTGAGCAGAGAAGGGAAGCTAAAGAAAGTCTTAGAGGAGGCACGTGGAGCAGAGACACATGAAGAAGCTGAGCTTGCTTTCTAGTCTCGGCCTTGTACCAGGGACTTGGGCGACATGGAAGGAGACACTTGAAGCAGATGTGGGTGAGAGCTCTGTGGAGAGGTTAACGGTTAATGGCATCGTTTATCTTGATTTTGACTTTGCTCTTTTCCTCCCAGAGTTGTCTGGCTGTTTCTGACCCTTTTCTATGGGTTCCTACCGGAACATGCCTTAGACTTGTGGCAGGTTTCCAGGCCTCAGTGGCCCTGCTTTGGGCCAAGCCTGTTTGGCTCGGCACTTACCCATGAAGGGGTGGATAACTTTGGGTGTTTCGTGGGCAAACTATTCGAACTATTTTCTTTCTTTTCATTCTATTGCACACTAATTTTATTAAAGTTTCTTTCTATTGAAGGTCTTACACACTAAGAGTATGTTTGTCATTATGGGGCAGATGGTAGAACCCATCTAGAGCATGAAGATTTGGGGGTCCCTGGTGTGTCACTCATTCTGCCTGCTAACATTTCCACCTGCTCCTTGGCACAGGGGGTTCTAAGGCCTGGCTCTCCACCCTTCTCTGGCTTGGTAGCATCCAGTGTCTATGCCTTAATTGCTCATTCTGCACAGGAGTTAGAGAGGCATGTCTTTCACACATTAGCAAACAGAAAATTTATCTCTAAGCCTGGAACAAAGAAGTATAAAATCAGCCAGGTTTACTTCAACTTTCTATTTATGAGGCTCATTTTGACAAGGCTGAGACCTTTTAGACCTGAGTCTCGGGCCCGGTGAAGTGTCGTAGAGGCTGTGTGAGCCTGGTGGCTTGCTCAAGCAGTCTGAGTCTCACTTTCCTCATCTATAATGTGGAGCTGTGTGTAACTACGGATAGAGTCGTAAGTTGCCTTCAGAAATGCCCGAGGATGACATCTGCCAGGTGCCCAGCCCAGGGCTGGCCCGTGGTTGCCCAGCTCCAGACATGGTGGGGGTAATTAGCAAAGTTGGAAGATGAAACAAGAAAAGGAGCATAAAAAGCTGGCACTCTGGAAGGGGGCAGCTAATGGAAAGATACATGGATCTACTGGTGTGCTGGCCCAAGTCAAGGATTTGAATCCAGCTCCCAGGATGCCCCACTGTGTGGCCATTGCAGTGATAACCAGGAAGAACATGCAGGGATGTAAGGAAATGGTGTTTTATGAAAATGTCAGAATAGAAGCAGTGCATGTACTCCGATTGTGACTAAAAACATTAAGATAATACAAAGAAAAAAGCCTAAGTGATTGTGGAATTAGGATTGTGCGTGAGTGACTATCAGGGACTATCCTGAGCATAACTTTTGCTTTTGTTTTATTAACTCTTAGACCTAAACAGCCCTCACTGGAAGGACAGAATCTGCACAGAAAAGGCAAGGTCTCTGCCTCTTTTCCCAATCAAAGCTTTTGGGGATAAGGCTCAGATGTGGCTGGGTATTTTACAAGGATGTGGTCAAACATGTCCAGTGAGTCTTGTTTAGGAGGTGGTGGCCCAAGGAGGTCTTCACAGGTAGAGAGTTAGCAGAGGGAAGAGGAGCTGGCAGGCAGATGCAGCCTGGCATTGGAGGGGGAATGACAATACCTTTGGTTCGGTGTTAGAAAGAAGTTTCTAGTATTCCGAACATCGTGTAGCACCTTGTCTGTGAAGGAATGAGCTCTCTGTCTCAGAAAGTATTCAAGCTGAAGCTGGATGCCTGTGCTCAGGGGGCTGGGACCAGAGAGGGACAGGAGAAGCCTAAAATGGGTTAAAAGGTGGGCCTGGATTAATGATGCCCAAACCTCCTGGTCAGCACAATTAGGAGTGCTTTTGAAAATACGGGTTCCTGGGACATTGCCCCATACGCCTGAGTCAGAATCCCCAGCATATCTACCAGGATTCCTATGCCTTGTAAATATCCGGGGATTCCAGGTGGGAACCGCAGGCTGACATTGCCCCCGGAGGCCTGGTAGATGCTGCTCAGAGCCCATTTGGGGAGACCAGCTTCAGAAGCAAAGCTCATACTTGGTGCTTGCACAAAAAGCATCTGCACCCCTCTCCCATGCAATCACCCCAGAACTCTGGGGATGCTCTAATGGATGACAAGGGCTAAATCTAGCAGACACCCCCCACCCCCTCATTCCCTAAGGGAGGGAGGAAGAAGCAGTTCTGATACCAGGAAATCTTCCCTTGCACTTGCCCAGCCAGTCAGCCCAGCAAAGTGGAGGCAAAAGAGGAAATATCCCTAATGAATACACACGTGATGTCTGAACTTCAGTTGACAAATCCAATGCCACATTTTTCTTTTTCTTTAAATTGACTGAAATCTAGTCCAGCTCTCTTTCTCTTCCAGCTTGAATAAATTTACCTTCAATCCCTATAAAGTCTCCACTCACCTTGGATCTTATACAAATTGAAGCTTCAAAGAAGACTTTCTGCTGGTTTCTCGGCTAAACTGTTGCCTCTCATCTTCCTGGTGAGAAAACATAAGTCACTGCTGTGAGGATGCAAGGGATGACTCCTGTGAGACCTGTAGAAAGTGCCAGAATGCTCAGGAAAGGTGGTCGTTGCTTTATTGTTGTTTTCTCACATACAATTTATGGGAGCTTTTTTCATGTAAAAATGCTCAACATCACTTATAATCAAGGAAATGCAAATCAAAACCACTATGCTGGTTTTATGTCCAGGCTCCTGTCTGTTCCTGTGCAGAGAGTGGTTAATGGCACACATTAAAAATACAGGCAACAACAAATGCTGGAAAGGATGTGGAGAAAAAAGAAGTCTTCTACACTGCTGGTGGGAATGTGAACTGGTCCAACCACTATGGAAAGCTGTATGGCGATTCCTCAAACTGCTAAACTTGGAGCTTCCATATGACCCAGCAATACCACTTTTGGGAATCTAAACAAAGGACACAAAAACACTGATCTGAAAGGATACATGCACCCGTATGTTCATTGCGGCACTGTTCACAATAGCAAAGGTATGGAAGCAACCCAAATGTCCAAAAATAGATGATTGGATCAAGAAGATGTGGTACATATACACAATGGAATACTGTTCAGCATTCAAAGAAGATAAACACATGCAATTTGCAGCGACATGGATGGAATTAGAAGGGATCATACTCAGTGAAATAAGCCAGAAAGAAAGAGAAAAATATCGAATGATTTCACTTATAACAGGACTATAAGGAAACCAAATAGGAGAGAGACAATCAGTGGTGGGGCGGGGGCGGGAGGGAAGTGGGGGGAGGGAAAGAAAAGGGCACAAAATGGAATAGAAAAGAACACAAGGGACCATGGAGATGGATCACGGATGAATTGGTGGTGGGTTACCCAAGGGGAATACAAAATGTAAAAGACATAAATAACAATAAAAATATATATTAAAAAAAATTTATGGGAGCTTACAAAACAGTTTAAAAAAATCAAACCTTACCTTTTAAAGTTATATTTTATAGAATATCCTGTATAAAAGTCATCTTTAAAAAGAAACTCAACAGTCTTAGAGGAAGTCCATGGTCATTGGCCTTGTCTTTGGGGTGTGACAGCAGCTACTTGGTCATTGTTTCTGTTGCCGATCCGTCTATACCAGAGACACCCTCCACTCCGTGAACCTGCCCAACTTTAGGAAAAAGCCAGAAAGTTCCTTCAAGTTTTTGCTGTCTTTCCAATCTGCTCTCACTAACTAGTTGCCCGCTCCTTGCTCTGCCCCCATGCAATTGGGGCAGCCCTTCCCCCACTTCTCTCTGTGCCCTCAGTGGTGTTTTACACAGGCTCCTCATGGGCTTGGTCTTGCACCGAGACAGACAGAATAGTTGCTTGGAGCAACTTCTGGGGCTGCCAGGAAAGTTGGGGGTAGGAAAATAAAGAGTGAATAAAGGCCTCTTTCAGTGAGTAGGTTGGGACTCACACTCAGGAGGCGGGAGCCCCCAGAGTTCCCACCTAACCATACCCCGTGGCTCCAAGATGGTAGATGGAGTCTCTGTGTCTTGTCCTGCTGGGAGCTGGGGAGACACAGTGAGGAGGCCGGCTCCAAGAGACCAGACTTAGAGACTCTGGGATGGCGCTATTGGGTTTTATGTCCAGGCTCCTGTCTGTTCCTCTGCTTGGGTCACAGGCAACCGGGCCAGAGGGCAATGCCCTGAGGAAACCCAGCCTGGAGTAAAATACAGGATTTCCAGTTAAATCTGAATTTCAATGAATGCTTTCTTAGTGTAAATATGTACCAAATATTACATGGAACACATGTATACTAAAACATCGCTCACCATTCATCTGAAATGAAACAACTGAGTGCCCTATATTTTTACTCCCTATCAGGGGCACGGGGGCCTCATCCACGGCCCCAGGAAGCCATCCGCCTGCATTTTCCAGTTCCTGTTCAGAGGGTTTACACTTGTATTGAGGTGAGAGCTGTGCAGAGAGGGCAATAATAATCCCAAATCGCAGAGCTTGGGAGAGCATCATCACAGCTAACACTGGTGCTTTCTAGATCTTTCTATGGGCCAGGCACTGTTCTATGTGCTGACCTGTATTAGCCATATTAAGCCAGTAAATGCTTACTAATGCCACCCCACAGAAGAGGTTCCAAGGCACAGAGGTTACCATCGGACAGCTAAGAAGGGTCATACCAGGCGAATGTGGGGCAAGAAAGCAACTTTCCAGCCTGTAACACAGACTTTTTTTTTTTTTAATGAAAATGGGTCCTGGATCTGTCCTGAAAAGAAGATGGTACAAGTGCATTTGTTGATGTTGACGCTGCCAACTGAGCAGAGACATCAGGCCATTTTCCCTCTGCGGTGTCATACAGCACTGCTAAATGCGTGTTTATTCATACAAACACAGATACATTTACATTCGAAGTACTGCCAGGGCATTAGTCAGCTGCTGGCGAGGTCTGTCCCAGGGACTGGGTGGTGTCCTGCCACCAACAGCAGCTTCACATGGAACTAGGGGTGTCACTGCGGGACCAGGCTCCTGCCTGGGATTCACCTCCCTCAGTGCTAAGAGCCCCATCCCTACACCACCAGCTTCTCTTTCCCAAAAGAAGGCAAGTCCCTAAAACAGAGAACATGCCACCTGTGAGTCCATTTTACAAGCTTTTTTTGGTTTGCGGTTTGTTCTTTGATGAAGTAGCCTTGTAACACTGGTTTGTAACACTGTCTGGTTTTCAGATGCAGGCCTCAGAAACCACCTTCTGTGTGGACTGCAGACTGGGCTCCAGAAGTCCAGTGGCCACTGGTCACCACCTAGGGAGCCCCTTTCACTCGATGTATCACGCCCCTCCCCCCACCCAACCACCATTTCACCCTTACATTCGAAGAGTTTGTTTTTCTTTTGTCCTGTTTGTTCACTTATTTTGTTTCTTATCATCCACACTGAGTGAAATCATATGGTGTCTGTCTTCTCCATCTGATTCACATCACTCAGCGTAAAGCCGTAAGTCAAATGTTGTCGAGCACTCGCTCTGCTCCAGGAACAAAGCCAGGGACTAAGAGCAGAGTCCCCATGCAGGAACTGACAAGCCACAGTGGCAGAGAACGCGAGACCAGGGAAGAAGCCACACACGCACCCTGTGGACTCTGCCGGGAGCGCCGGGGCAAGAGGGGCGGGCGGGCGGGGCCGCGGTCACCAAGAGCTTTCCAGAAGGGGAGAGACTGGGGAGGCCAACCTGAGAGGACCTGTGGCTAGTTGTCCTGCCAGGCTTGCTTCCCAGCTGGAGGGAAGGCAGGAGCAGGAGCTGGGACTGGAGAGCGAGTGGGGGAAGGAAGCAGAGACCAGGGACAGAAAAGATTTTTAAGAAATTTGGTGAGAGGAGGAAGGGAAATAATAGAAGAGAAGCTGAAGTGCGGTGGTTTGGTTATTGTTTTTGCTTCTCTGGGTGAGGGAGGTTGGAGGATGGTTAAATATAGAAGGAATGAATCCCAGAAAGAGGGAGAGGTTGAGGAGGGAGGAGGAGAGTGAACCATCCCTGAGGGGTCTGGGGTGGGCTCCAGGCACAGAGCAGGGGAGAGCTGAGGTCTGGCTCCCCACTCACTACTCAAGACAGGGAGGCAGGATGGAGGATGAGAGGAGATGCCTCTCAGAGAGTCTCAGTCTCAGCCTCAACCTCGCACTGACTTGTGTGGTATCTTTGTGATGGAGACAAGAATCCCCGCGCCGAGCCCCTGCGAGGGTAAGGACAAACTGGGCCAGAGTGAGTGGGTGACACTGGAAAACCTTAAGGACAGAGGTGAGAGCTTAAAGCCACTGTGTGGAACAGGAAAGAACTGAACAGGTTTGTGTTTCTTTCATTTAGCTCAGAACATGGCCCAGAGTTAGCACCCCAAACTGCTGCACTTGGCTGAAGTGACTCAGGGCTGCCCTTGCCCCACTCCCTTATCTCATCTGAACCACACAGCTCCAGAGACCCTCCTCACCCCCAGCCCACCTGATCTTCAGGTCTCCCCTGCTCTCCAGGTCCCAGGCAAGCTGCCCTGGCCAATCTGGGGAGGCCCTCACATCTATCTTTGGGGATCTCTGCAGCAGCCCCCCACCTCCCTCAGGCTTATTCTGCCTCCCAGCCTTGGCACTTTCCCTATATCTGGAAAGATCTGCCCCAGGTGGGTTCTTGCTTTCTCTTAGGTCTCAGCTCCCCCAGGCATAGACAGCTCCTCAGAGAAGTAGCCCAGCTAGATCATAGGTGACTCAACTCCCCACTCCTATTTCCCCCACGCCATCCTGTAATGCCCCTAGAGCATTTGCTAAAGGGGGCACTGTCATTACTCACTGCCTCCTCTCCTGGGAGTGTAAGGGTCTGTAAGGGTCCTCTAAGGATGGTGAATGAATGAATGAACAAATAAACTTGGCGTAGGGGTCCAAGTCTGGAGTGTTCCTCCCACTTGTCATGGAGAGATCAGCCAATTTTTCCCAAGGCCCTTTGCTCCTCCGCTTCCTGTCTACTATTTTCCTCCTAAATTGTCTTATGGGCATTTGAACATGTTGGATTAGATAGCATAATGAAGATAAACTGCCTATTTAAATAAGGCCTGCAAGGACCACCCTATGGCTTGTCTAAAAATGCTTTTTTAAGTGTTTCTCTTACAGGGATTAGGACTTTTGTGGTAGGCCTTCAAACTGTGGCTGCTCTGTTTTACAAAAGGCATTTCCTATCTCGGCCAGCCTGTCAGATGCACAGCCCCCTACCCTACATTGACTCCTGCCACCTCCTGCCCCCAAAGTCCTGGGGAGCCTACTACAAGCACAGCAGTCTTTTCCCTCTCTCCAGGGAAGCTGCTAGAACAGTAAAGCCCGGGCATTGGGGGAAGCTGGGGGAACTCAAGTTGCCCATCATCCATCCGTGAGCAGCTGCACTGAAAGAGGCCTATTGTAGACAGACAGCCCTCTGTGTGCTGTTCCGCGCCGCATTCCTCCAGAACACCATGAGGCAGGCAAAACCCCATTATAGATGAGGACTGACCAAGGCTCAGAAAAGTTAAGGAGCTCGCCCTAAGTCACACAGTAAGTGGAGGGGTCAGGACTTTGTCTCCATGCCTCATGCCAGGCAAAAGCAAAGCCAGAACCCTGCACACCTTCTCTTTCACTTTTTCCAACCTGCCCAAGAAAGAATTCAAAGGGAGTGCAGGTGCTCTTCCCTCCTCCCCTCCCTCCCAGCTCTTATATTTGGAAGCCCCCAAAAGGAAGTGGGAAAGCTCACGCCTGGGGAACCAGGACCTTGGCAGGAGCCCAGCCTAACAATTGGTACCTGATAACCTAGTTGCAGCCCCAACTCTGTCTTCTAAATGCCCTAATGTCCTGAAGTAACAGCCTCTGCATCTCAAAGATAAAATCCGCCTGTGACCTTGGAATTCCTTGACGAAATTAAAAAGACAGAAGAGGTCAAGTTGGAGGGATGTACCCAGGAGAGAAATCCAGAATCCTTAGATAGACAGGGGCCAAGTTAAAAGGCCTGGCTTGCAGGAGGGAGCCTGCAGCACACTGAGCAGAGGGGATCTGCTCCAGGGCACACAGGGAGTCACTGGAAAAGCAGAGCCAACACCTCCTCCTGCCCTTCTCTCTCACTTTCATTCTTTATCCTCAGTGGCGATGTCTTCCTGGCTTTCGCGTTTCCTGCCAACACAGAGAGAGACCCTGAGAAAGGCTGGCCTTGCCAGGCCACAAGGGGGCGCACAGAAGAAGAACCTGCAGCGACAGAGGGAACAATCCTATTTAGGGGTGAACGCAGACACTGCCTCCATCCCTCCTAGAGATTTGAGCATGAGAAAATAAACCAGTGTGTGATTGGAAGTATGATCAGAGGAGAAGATTTGTGAGAATTTTTGCTGTGCTCTACATATCTCCCTTCAAGAAGTTCAAGAAGAGAAAGTACATGACATGTTGGTTTTTAACAGGGCATGCTCAGAGCATGCCCATGAGGTGTTTGTTTCATACACTGTGCACCCTTGGGTACCGACTCTGTTCCACGCACCCAGGACACCAAGCTGGACTGGACACCACGTCTAATAGGAGGGATCTGAGTTACTCAGCTCCGTGTCCTCTGTCCAGCAGGCCTGAACCCAGAAACTACTATGGAAATGGTGGCTTTTTCCCCCATAGGCAAGTCATAATTATGGCAGTATGCCCCATTGCACTTTCTAGGTGTGTGTATATTTGTCAATCATGCTTTTGGCTAAAAATAATGGAAGCACATGATAGGTTTAAGTAATTATTTCTTCTTAGTAAAAAGTCTAGAGGCAGACTTCTTGCTGGTGCTGATTCCGTGGCTCCACACTGTCAGTTAAAGACTGTATGGTTCTTTTGATTATTCCCTCCTAATTGCAAGATGGCTGCAGATTTGCCAGTCATCAAATTCTTATTCACAACAGGAAGAATGGAGAAAAGATCATGAATCTCAGAACAGATTTCCTTCTATGCCTCATTATCTAGAACTGTTTCATGGCCACCCCGTGAGAAAGGGTACCAGCAGAAAATGGGTTGAGGATGGGATTTGGGTCAGCCCACTGTATCTTCATACTTTCTTGTGCCTACTTCTATTTCTGCTAACTCCAGCTGAGGCCACTGGCACCTAAAGTGCAAGCTGACAAGAGTTTAAGGGGCTTCCCCCTGAGGATGAGGCTTTTGTGGTCCTGAAGCCTTCAGGACACAAAGGAATCAAACCACAAATGAAAGGAAAGCAGGTGGATGGAAAAAAAAAATCTGTCCTACCTCAAAGTGAACTCTCAGGAGAGCCCAGCCATGGTGTCCAGTGAGACGTCCTGCAGATGGGCCAGCAAGCTACACTCAGGTCCACTCAGCACTTCCAGAGAGGAGAAAAAAAGGAAGGGGTTTCTCAGCCTGTTTCCCTCCAGCATCAGTTCCAACCCCCCAGGACCAGGTAAACTCTTCCATAAAGATGTAGGAAGGACCCTGTAGGTACCAGGTCAGGAACGAAGGTGAGCTCTAAGACATGGAGGTCATCATAACCACTGAGAATCCATGGGGCATCCACAGGAACCCACAATCTAAGCCACAATGGGTCACCCCACAAAAAGATAAGCCAGCATCCAGGAAAGTCAGAGCACCAAGCCAAGAAGCAATTTTCTTTTTAGCATGCAACTATACTTGTTATTTGTTATTTGCTTAACTTGAATTATGTATGGTGGGGGGTGGGCTACCTCCTGCTGAACTTCACGCCTTCTGTGCAGAGCTCCCTGAGGGCAGCGCTATATTTATTTCCTTTTTTCACCAGCACCTAGTGCTTGAGTGTTAGGATTCAACAGTCTTAAAGCAGCCCCCTCTATCTTGTCTGTTCTTGGGACACAAAAATCATTTCAGGCATCTTTCTCAAGGTTGCCAGGTGTCAAGTTTGTGAGTCATGTCACCAGTGAGCAGCTATTAAAAAATTAAGAACCCAAGTTTGTGAAGAATTTTTTGTTTTCAATTATGGAATATTTCAGACCTGTGCACATTTATTTTCAAAGAAGTCAGAGCCCACTCAGGCCAGTGTGTGTAATAAGTCGTTTCCACCGTCCCTGTTCTGATTTCTCTCGTGGGAGAATAAGGAGAGCAGATCCATGGGTTTGCTTCAGAAAAACTCCTTTAAGGGCGACGTGGGCAATATGGGTGGAGGTGGGGCTCAAAGGCATGTGATGACCACAGGGGGCTCTAGGCGCCCTGGTCAGGTGGCAGGAGGTGGGCCAGGGCAGGTGGCTGGCTCTCCTTGGCCTGGCTTCCTGCCCCGGACCGGCTCAGGTGACATGGATGTGTCCCTGAGGGCATCATGCATCCCTGGATATAATGGCCCGATGAAGAGCTGGCCTCCAAGGCTTATAAACCGTGCTGCCCTGGAACACCCGGGAGCTGCCAGTGTAGGCAGACCTGAGTATTCCTCTCCCAAGCCGGCAATGCTTTGTGCTGTCTGTTGCTTCTTGATGGCTTTCTCTGTTTTGAAGTCCTTCAACAGGCTCTACACCAGGAGGACTTAGACAAGGCTCAGGGCCCTGTGCCCTTAACTCCAGGGCAGGTGCAGTGGCAAGCCTGCCAGCAGATGGGTAGGGCAGGGCTGGGGGCCGGGCATCAGGGGCTGGGGGGCAGGGAGGCTGGCAGCAACCAAGCCTCCCAGCCCCCAGCAAATCTTTGCAGTCCTCCTCTGGCCTCCTCTCTGGGGTTCTCAGCCTCACGTCATCTCATGGTCTTGCCTCAGTGTGGTCCTCCTCGGTGCTGCTGCCACCTTCAGCCTCCTTCCAGGCACAGGTGTGAGCACTGGCACATGCACACGCCCCCTGCTCTCTGGGCCCAGGTGTCCATAGTCAAAGGTGACTGCCCCGGGGCATCACGCCAGCAGGAGGAGGGCACAAAACAGCCTGATAACTTCATTTACCCTGCGGCAGAGTGCGGAGGGAAGGTGGTAGCAAGCGTGTGGCCCAGACCCAGGGGTGGTGGGCTGATCTGAGCAGGAATCCTTCCTCTCTTTTTCCACAGGAAGAGGGAAAGAAGGCGGCGTCCCTCTGGGAAGGGGTCGCTGGGCACCCATGTCCCTGCCTGCCTGTCTCTGCCCTCTCCCTGTCCCCTGGCTACAGCGGGCTGAATCAGGTGAGCAAGTGGCCCAAAGGGCTGGCCACAGTCTGGTTGATGACCTGACATGGACAGAGAGGTTAGTTTTAACCGGGCCGGTTTGAATTATTGCTCTTCAAATTCCAATTCAGAAATCCTCCCTCTACGCACTAAAAATCAGAGCTCCGAGCAGGGTCAGATGGATGCCTTTCCCGCCACAATCACAGGCGTCCTGCCCTCAAAGTCGAGAGAGAAGCACCATGTTACCTGTCCGGGCTCCACCCGGGGCCTCTCCAGGTATGACCCCCTTCACAGCTGTCCGTCCTGAAGCTCTGACGTACAATGAGGGGGCTTCAACGTGTTAAAAACACCTTCCTGACAGGCAGGTTTTCTTCTACTTCCTCTTCTGCCACAACTAGCTATTACTGGGGGCTAATGCTCACTAACCTGCCCAGGTTTCACCCATAAAAGGGAGCGGCTGATCTTGCAGATCCTATCTGATAATTTCAGTGGGTGAAAGGTGCTTGGAAGGAAAACAAGCTGGAAAAGTGCGCACATGTGTGTTGGGGGCAAGAGATTCCTTGGGTGGGGGAGGGAGGCTGTGTGGACTGGTGCGCATCGGGGAGCACACCTCGGGTGCGTGGCATGAGGGGCCTACCTTCTCATAGAATTGCTTGAAGTCCCTGTGTAGTGGCAGGAAGAGCCCAGGAGCACAGGTTTTCTATGGAGCTGCACATACGGGACAAAGAGGAGTCCCGGAGCCCTCAGTGGCCTTTTTAGGCTTTTAATTATCTTCTGTAGTGAGGCAACCAGGTAAAGGGAAGACAAGGGGGGCTGGGGGCCAGGAGGCTGGCAGGCCTCCTCCGGGTCTCTCCGGGTCTCTCCGGGTCTCTCTGCTGCAGCCTGCCGCACGGCCCTCTGCCACCATGCTTTGTTCTCTCCTGCTTCTGCTGCTGCTGCTTATAGACCCCCAGGCCCAGGTGCGCCCATTCACGCATGCTCACGCCCTACTTCAGGTGCCCGCCATCAGGCATGTGTGTAGGACCACAGGGGTCCATCACAGATGCTAATGACAGTTGGGCAGAAAATCCTGAAATCATTCTTTTATTTACCCTACACCCTGCTACTTGCCAAGGTCAACAGCAGGTGCTAGTGAAGAGAGCAAAACACAACAATCGCTGCCGTGCTACCCAGTGGGAGTGCGCCACAGAAAGTAGGGAGTTCTGAGGGATTAAGTGGGAACTTTATCCATGTGAGCTCTCCAAGGTCGTGGAGAATCGAAAACTGATGCCTTCCATCCTGCTCCTTGCTTAACACACTTTATGAAACTCCAGTGTAGGGGCAGAGAGAAACTTCCCCTCTGGGTTCTTCTTGGGGTAGCGGAACAAACAAATTAATATCAGACAGATTAGTAGAAGAAAAGAACGTATTTAAGTGTGTGGGGGATCTACATGGATACAGATTCTAAAATCCATGGGAAAAAACAACAAGTATCTTGAACTAAGAAATGGGTTAGGTGACTGGGGCTTCAAGGAGAGAGGGGGGACTCACATGATGAAGACAGGGTGACTCATGCAGAATGCCAGATGCTCTGTAATTGCATGTTTGCCCTGCCATATAGATAGATTTCTCTTACAGGAAAGTTATTTCTGGTAAAAGTCCTATTTCAGGGTAATAACTCTGATTTTCATTCTTCTAGGTAGTTAAGGGAGTGGTAGTTTCTCCTGTACCTGCAGGGCCTTCATCTAGCTCAGCTGGAAATAATCCACATGCCAAAGCAACACTTCTCAGGAAGGCCTGTAATGAGCATCTTGGGGAGATCTGTCTTTTACCTACTATTGAGCTGGACTTGATCTGGGTGCTGAGGGCTCAGTAGTGAGCAAAATAGACATAGGCCCTGCCCTCTTGAAATTTCCAGTATGGGGAGACTGACAGCACATGGACACAAAAACATGTGTGTGAGCTGTGTGTGAGTGTGCTTATGCAAGCACATATACTAGGTAGGGATATTAAATGTGAAAGAAGATGAAGCAAGGTAAAGTAGAGAGAGTATATGAACAGCTCTTATATAGGATGGTCAGAGGAATCCTCTATGAGAAGGTGCTATTTGAGGAGAGATTTGAAAGCAGTGAGGAAGCTTCCACACAGACATGTGGAGGAAGAATTTTCTGGGTAGAAGAGACAGCCAGTGCAAAGTTCCTGTGGCAGGAGCAGCCAATCACTAAGAAGACTGATTAAATACCTGTGTTCTGTTGGCTCCTTCATCTTGCACAGACTGCCCTTACATATTTTTATGTACATTGGACTTTGTAAAACAGAACTTTCTTCATTGAATTACACTGAAATTCCAGAGAGGCTTTGCCTTCTTTTTGTTTTCAAGTGTCAGTAACTTATCTAAAGGTCAAGGTCATCTCCTCTAACCATCCTTATCTTCTCAGTGTCTGTGATGGGTAGCTAGTTATATGTGAAGGGATATTCCTCGTTAAGTTTATAGTTCATAGAAATCTTAGAATGAACTTCTTTGTTTTTCTTTTTAAAGGTATTTGTTCATCAAGTGAATCATAACCCCTGATTCATCCCTAGTGAGGGCTGGGAGTTTTTAAATATGGGATTTCAAAAGTAGAAACTGGAGAGTGTTGCTGTGTTTGATAGAGTGAGACATTCATAATAGCCTCTGTCCTTGGGCAGGTAGGTTTGCAACTGGCCGAGTTCAGCATGTGTCAGTGGGCTCATTAAGCAAGACCTAAGCAGAGAAGGATGCCAATCTTCCCTCATGATGGTCAGGGTTAGGGGATATTCTTTGAGACACTTTGATCTAGTCACTGGTGGCCCAGGAATTCTACCCACCACTAACATGCCTTTACAACAGATGACTCGCCAAGAATCACTCAAGTTATAGTTGTGTTTGTCTTCCAGATTGTAGGGTAAATGAGAATTATCAGATTTTTCCCTCAATAATGGACCTCTGAAGGCCTACACCCATGCCTGATGGTGGGCACCTGGAGTGGGGTGTGGGCATGTTTGAGTGGGCGCAACTGAGCCGGAGACTGGGCTTATAAACAGAAGAAGGAACAATGGCAGCAGCAGTAGCAACAGATAGAGCATGAAGCAGAGGATCGTTTAGGGTATAGCAGAGAGACCATGAGACGCCGCCAGAAAGCCAGAAAGTAAAGATTTACAGGGGCTGGGCCTCTCAGACCCCCAGCCCCATTGTCTGCCCTGTACCTGCTCTCTACAAGAGACTATTAAAAGCCTAAAAAGCCACCAAAGGCTCCAGAACTCCTTTCCTTTAGACCCATCTGTTCAGCTCTATGGTGAACCTACTCCCTGAGTTTTCCTGTTTCTACAATCACCCAGGGCCTTTTCCACAAAAATATAGTGATTTGCTGGTACTTTTGGAGAGATGAAGGAGTAGGGGAGATAAGAGGAGGGAATAGCACTATAACTGATGCTATTTTTACAAAGCAAGATCTCCCAACCCAGGAATCTTTTCTGCACAGGTAGCAGAGGACAAAAATGCTGGTTACTGGACCAGCATTCAACCACAGTGTAATGGGCATCCACTAAGATTGCAAAGACAGAAGGAATCTCCCTTTACGTGGCCAAGCAGACACTGGTTGCAGATATGTTCTCAGGTGATCAATCACAGTCTTAAATAAGAGCACTTGACACCTGTTGTCTTGGTAACTGGGGAGACCCCTCATGTTGGCTTTATCCAGAGGAGAAACAAGTTTCTCATGTTCCTATGACAGAGGTAGTTTTGCAAATTGGAGCAAGGCTCCCACAAGTGAGGTGCTTACCCTCCCACAGGAACATGGAGGTAGGGGAGCTTCTCCCTGCATGTTTGTGTCTCAAAGAAATGGTTCCAAGGTCCTTGGAGGAGACATTCTGGAACTAAGGGACTAGTAAGAGAGAGGCTTATTTAGACATTAAAAGATTCATACACATTTGAAAAGGACAGAGAAAGAAGTTCGGAAAGAAATGTGGGGAAGAGGCAAGTCTTCTCCCTTGTTTTCAACAAGGAGTTAAGCTTCTCAATTTACATTTGTCTTTACAATGTCCTTCCTGTGTGTTACTATAAGGTAATAACATTACAGTCTTCTAATTAGTTCCACTGTGGTTTCTACCTTTCTCTCTGCAACTTGCAGTTGCCTAAATATCCAGCAAGTCCACAGAAAAATATAAACAACTGCCAGAATTACAATTTAATGTAAAGATGAATTAGGAAACTCAGTATGGTATTTGCATTGGGGGAATGGCCTTTAAATACAGTAATAATTCACCTGTGTTTATCCATCCATTCTTGGACTGGAGAGAACTTGAACCCCAAGGTTAACTGAGTGACATGTTTTACAGTTTGTCTATTACATGATTTTCTTTTTTCACATCGCCCTTCCAATAGAACCAGTTAACATTTGAGTGTGTGAAATTTAGAGCTGGAGAACCTGGGTGCATATTAATTACTTTTAATAAAAAACCATTAATGAAGGGCCTCCCTGGTGGTGCAGGGGTTAAAGTCTCAGTGCTATCAAGCTATTGCCGGACACTGCAGCCTAAGATGGGTCCCCAGCCTGGGAGCTGACCCACATGGCGCAGCAGACCTCTCTTATCTTGCCCACTGCTCCCCTCAGCAGTGTATTGCAGTGGATCTACCTGTTCTGCTACCCACGCTGTCTTTGGTTAATCCTCTCACCCCGCCCGCCCTGCACTTCTGGCCTACACCCCAGTTCTTATATGCATAAATACCTAAAAATAAATCTTTAAAAAAGTCATTAATGAAGACTGTCCCAACTGGGCTCTGCTAATGATCAGACTCTGGGACTGCAGTCCAGACCACATCCACATTGATGCACAATTAGAGCAATCAGATGCGGGTGACTCTGGACCACGACTTTGAGTACAGAACTAGTGAAGCAGACAACATTGTTTTCTAGTGAATGCGATTTCCAAAGTCAATGGATTAACCCCTGTGTGAGTAGGGAGCCAGGCAGCCTATGAGAAGAGTACATATTTTCTACGATTTTTTTGATTGAGGTCAATACCCATCTGTTATTCTGGGAAAGTTAAGTTTGAAGTCTTTTGAGGGAACCACAGTCTGGTGGATCACACCTTTTTGTGGATGAAATCTCCAGGTTGTTTGGTGTGGCAGATTTCTCTAGCGGGTCATTCCAGATCTTATGGCTTTAATCTCAGGGTTTCTGGGGGAAGAGAGAAGGCTTTTTAAATATTGAACATGATTATGAGACGGTTCCATTAAATCAGACACAGGACATAGTCTGAAATTCATAGACCTGGTAAATAAGAGTTCAAAGGGAGACGTAAAAAAACAAAAAACGAAAGGAGACGTGCCATGCTCAATTACAGAGGCCATTCTAATGTTTAATAAAGCTGGTGGTAAAACTGTAGGCCAATTTTAACCCACCACATTGTGGAATCTTATCCAAGAAGATTTGTTTTGGAATTTGATTTATTTGCTCTACTTGTCCAGAAAACTGAGACTTGTTAGACTAGGCAAACCTTTGCATCATTCTCTACAAGAGTAAAAATAACGAGACTTCCTCTGCCCCAGTACAGTTAGAGTCTTGTCATTGGCTGGGCATCAATTTTGAAGAGGGAGAGACTTCCAGTCATCCAGTCGTCATACACCTGACATGTTGACAAAATCTCAACTTCTGCAGGCATTAATCCTATGAAATTCAACCACTTCCTGGTTCCTGGTAAAGTTGGCCAGGGAGAACATTCTGTACTTACCTTGGGAGTACCTGGGAAGAATTCTCCAGTTAGACAGCAAGTGTGCTTTGAATACCTTTACCCTTTTGTAGGCAAGTTAAGGGTTTAGTGTCCTTAAACTCTTATTCAGGTGATTTTGTGGCTGATATAACAACATTAAACAAGCAAACAGGGAGAATGAGAGGAATTTTCTTGCTAGGTAATTCCCATAGTCCAGTCACATTTCTCTCAGCCCTTTATAATATACTTTTGCCTGTTTTTGAAAGCATAGCTTTGCAAAATGTGAACAAACATTTCTTGTGTTAAAAATGGAGCTTTTAAGTTTGGCCTCTGCCATGGTTTGACAGCAGCTTTTGCAGATTGGAGGCAAAATTAACTACTGATATCTGAGCAGGCAGTTGTAAAGTCCTTAACAAATCAGTTATCAGTTTGACTTGAAGTGATTTTTTTGTTTGTTTTTTGGTTCTTATTGATGCCAAAAGTCCTCTTTGTAAAAGAGGAACTTGAACTGTTGCACAATAGACATGAACTACATTTATTTACTGTCAGCATGTGTATGAGTGTATATATATATATACATATATATATACATATATATATATATATACATATATATATATATATATATATATATACTTTAAGTCCAGAATCAACAATTGCAGCTTTAGTAACTATTAATCCAGCTGCTTGTGCTGATTTATTCCAGACAGAATCTAGGCCACTAAAATTTCATGAAAAGTCACAATAGCACAGAAAGCTTGAAGTTGTCTATTCTTATTCCAGACACGTGACCTGTCAGTAAACATAATCAAATTGGTATTTTGAACTGGGATATCTGATAAATAAGGTCAGAGCTTAGTATGTTACTATATTGTACAATCACAATCATCCATTTGATTGGAATCTTCAGAGAGGGTCACTGAGCTTCCCAAGCACAGTATTAGGACTAGATAACAACGCTTGCTCGTTGTCTGAGGCACATTGACAAATGCTGGGTTTAAAGCACATGTAAGCTCGCTGGCACAGCATATGAAACATGCCGGTAAGTGACCCAAGATAAGAGCTTGGGCTCTTTGCCATTGCCCAGAAGCATCCGGGCACTCTCAGTATTACAATATCGGTAAGAACTGAGAAATAAACTGCCTATGTCTATTTTTGAGTTAATACTCCACTATCAGCACCTTCATTCTCATGACCAAACAAGTAGAAAAGTTTTTCAAAATTTGCAATTGCCAAAGCTGGGAGAACAGTGATAGCCAGCTTCAGCTTTTCAGAGGCCTCTTCAGATTCTAAGGACAGGAAGGTCTGAAGAGTTATCATGCAAACACTCTGTCAGAGGTTGTGCATGCCTGGCCAAAGTTGGGATCCCTTCTTTACAATGCTATCCCAGCCCCCCAAATTGTCTAAATGGTTGTTGATTTTTGGTAGTAGGTTATATTAGATGCATAATTGGCTAGCTCCTAGACTGCCCATTACTGGCTAGCTCATAATACTTTATGGCTTTCAGCTGACAATGGATGGTCTCAATGTGATTGGCAATAATGCCATTGGTGTAAGGAGGCTTTGTGGCCCTGTGAAACAGAAACTGCAATAATGCCCAAGTACCTGCTTTATATTGTTTAGTTCCTGAGGCTACCAGCAGATCATCTATATATTGTATGATCACATTCCTTTGATGAGACATTTTTTTCTAAGTTTCCCTATAGGTGACTAGAGAAAATTGTAGGGGGAATTCTTGAAACCCTTGAGGAATTCTTTGCCACAAATTTTGACTTCCTTCCTAAGTAAAAGCAAACAAAAATTTAAACTTGTCCACTAGAGGGAGAGAAAAAAACAGCTGAACACAGAATAAAGAGAACTATTCTGCAGATGACAACACTGATTTCAGAATAGTTGCAGAGTTAGAAACTACAGGGGTAAAAGGAAAATAAATTTATTTCTCTAAGATTATCTACAAATCTATACAGTGGTTGTCCATCTTTCTCAAATTTATCTCCCTTCTTTACACAAAGTATGGGTATATTACCAGGTGAGAGTTCCTTTTTAATTATCTCTAATTCTCTTATAACCAGTTGTATTCTTTCTTGGCAAAGGATATTGTTTACAAATGTCCATGGCTTATCTTTCTTGTAAGCTATTTTCTTTTAAGATTTATTTATTTATTTATGCATACAAGAACTGGAGTGTAGGCCAGAGGTGTGGGAGTGAGAAGATTCAACAAAGCCAGAGTGAGGAGCAGAAAAGGCAGGCCTACTGAAATCCACTGCTGAGGGGAGCAGTGGGCGACACAGGCGAGGTCTGCTGTGCCATATGTGGGTTAGCTCCCTGGCTGGGGATCAAACTCAGGAAGCAGTGGCTGGGGATAGTTTGATAGCCCTGAGACTTTAACCCCTGCACCACCAGGGAGGCCCTCTTGTAAGCTATTTTCATTTGTTCTAGATCTTTAATTAAATCAATCCCATTTATCCCTAGGGTTCAGAGCAATTTGTTTTAGTTTGGGGTGCTTTCCCAGCATGTGTGAAACTGCCATGCTGCCAGCCCCCTTTTCTTCCAGACGTACATAGTAACAAATTCATGGACCTTCCTTTTTTTTTTTTAATTTTTTATTGATACATACAAGCTGGGGTACAGGCCAGAGGCGTGGGGCGGCGAGAGGGTTCACCAGAGACAGAGCGGGTAGCAGAACAGGCAGATCAGAAATACACTGCTGAGGGGAGCAGCGGGCAAGGCAGGAGAGGTCTGCCGCGCCATGTGGGATCCTCTCTGGCCGGGCATTGAACTCGTGTGGCCGCTGCCGACAGCTCCACAGCGCAGCACTTAACCGCTGCAAATTCATGGACCTTTCTTTCAGGGAGCACCCCCAACACTCCACAGTGTACAGTAGACTTTGATTTACAAAGTAGTTCTCTCCTAATAGGTTTTGAGGACAGTGGGAAGAAAGGAAGCAGGCTTGAGTCTCAGTTGAGCACCTATCTGTATGGGCATTGCAGGGGACAAAGGAACGAGAGGACGGACCAGAAGTACCGACAACATGGACTTTCAGTTGTCAGATGGAAATTGTGAGGAAATTGCAGAATAAGTGACACTATTCTCTATCAGAATAGGCAAGGATAGAGTAACCTATTTCTTTTCAGCAGTTCCCACCTCTAAGACTTCCTCAATCTATTTTGAGCCAGTTGCCAAGTACTTCCTAGCTAGGGATTTTGTCTTGCTAAATATTCTGATTCACCTGTCCCTGCAGTGTCCGAATGCTCCAGTCTCTTCTACAGTCCTTGGCACTTGCAATAATGACAGGGTTTTCTGTTTGTTTGCTATCTTCAAAAGATGGCCAGAATAAGGATTATTCTCAATCTTCATATTGAGAGTTCTGAGCAGCCAACACAGCAGTCTTAATCTCTTCTTTTTTGTCTTTGTCCAGATTATCCCAAAAGTGAGTGAGTGCTGCCATAGTTTGAGCAATTAAAACCTGTCATTGCCAGGTTTCCCTTAATTTGGGCTGAGAGTCAACAGAAGAACTGACTCAGTAGTGTGAAGACTAGAACTGCTCCCAGGTCCACGCCAGTAAAAGCTGATTAAGTTTCAAAAGCCACTGATGAAAATCAACTGAAGACTCACCGTCCTTTGCATATAGTGTTACAACTTCTCCCAGCTATCAAGAAGACTTCTCATCTTCCCCTTAGTAAATCCTCTTGACTGGCTTCCATTACACTCAGCTCTTCCATAGCTGCAGGGAGAGTCCATTTCTCTCACCATGGTGTGCCCTTTAGGTGGTGATCATCTCCTGGTCCACGACAAGCTTGTTTCAGCAAGTGAAATCATTGGTTGCAGCAGCCAGTGCATATCCCCACGTGTGGGGCAGTAAACTAAAAACAAACTGTAGAGCATTTCTGCAAAGTTTTGTGGGTCTTCCTAGGGGCTGGGGAGGGGGGTGAGAGGAGAGCCTATAGATAAATGGGTACATAAACTCAGTAGTTTGTGTCCGAGGTATCTAGGTAGCTTACTCAGTGGCACAGAGTTTTCTAGGGATCCAAAAAGGGCGGGCTGGATTTCTGGGCACCGAGGTAGGAAAAAGGCAGAATTGTATGTAACTTTGGTTTCTTTTACCACATTAATCACTCTAACTCCTTTTTCATCTTTTTCTTAAGTACCTAGTGCAACTACTTTCTATCCTGTGGCCTTTGTTTGGAAGTCTTTTATCCAAGATTTGGACCATCTCACAATCTTGATTTATCATTTCTGTCTTTCTAGCTGTACGGTGTGTCCAGGAAAAGGGATGCTTGCAGGTAGTATCTGGTCTAGGACATGAACTGAAATCAAAGTTAGGCCAGCAGGTACAAAACTCTACATCTTTAATCAGGGCAGGTGACACATTATTAGCTAGAAAAGAAATGTTCTCACAGAAACCCATTAAGGAAGAGAACCACTGACTGAAAAAACATCACCATCTACCCCTTCCTGGGGCCCATTTGAGGCAGGGAGAGATCAGATGAGGAAGACGAGGGAAGGGAACAGCAGAGAAAGAAGGAGATATCTGTAAAGGAGAAAGTACCTAAGATTCTCTCATTCCTGAGTGGTGAGACTGGCAGAAGATTTATTTAGGCATTTTAAAGCTATATATATAGTGAAAAGGACAGAGAAAGATATTCTAAAAGAAAAATGAGAAGAAGAATTAAGCTTTTTGTCTTTAATTAGGTCTAGGCAACTAGTCCCCCCATTTCCCTCTCTCTGTGAACCTGTGAGTAAAGCCCACATTCTCAGCTCTGAAAGGGATCATTCCAGCCAGGCCCCTGCCTTATGGTACCTGAGTGTCTAAAAAGCTGTCTGACACTCAGCGTGGGGGGAGGGGAGGGGAGGATAACAGCACAAAATGGAGTAGAAAAGGACACAAGGGACCACGGAGATGGATCACAGGTGAATTGGTGGTGGGTTACCCAAGGGGAATACAAAATGTAAAAGACATAAATAATAAAATATATATACATTAAAAAAATCAAATAAATAAATGTATCTCACCATAGAGTCCAAAGTAAAAAATAATAATAATAAAAAAATAAATAAAAAGATGTCTGACTAGTTTCAAAGATCTCCCAGGACAGAAATGTCACCCATTTCTGGTGGCAGTACCTTTTATGTCTTAGCAACTTGCTATTAATTATCAGGCATTCTCATAATTTGTTATCAGACTTAGAAGATTCCTTATTCTTTTTTTTAAATAGATATTTTATTTATTTTTGTTATTCGTATCTTTTACATTATTGTGTGTTCCCCATAAGTTACCCACCACCTGTTCACCCATGGAGCCATCACCATAGTCCTCTGTACTCCCCTCTTCCCCCCTCTTGAGCCCTCCCCCCTCCTTCCCTGCTGAATGTCGCTTTCTTATTTGGCTCCCCTATATTCCTGTTATAAGTGAAACCATTCGATAATTTTCTCTTTCATTCTGGCTTATTTCACTGATCATGATCCCCTCTAGGTCCATCCATATTGCTGCAAATTGCATGTGTTTGTCTTTTTTGAATGCTGAATAGTATTCCATTGTGTATATGTACCACATCTTCTTGATCCAGTCATCTATTTTTGGGCATTTGGGTTGTTTCCATACCTTAGCTATTGTAAACGGTGCTGCAATAAACATGCGGGTGCATGTATCCTTTCGGATTAGTGTTTTTGTGTCTTTTGGGTATATTCCCAGTAGTGGTATTGCTGGGTCATATGGAAGTTCCATTTCTAGCAGTTTGAGGAAACGCCATACAGCTTTCCATAGTGGTTGGATCAATTTGCATTCCCACCAGCAGTGTAGGAGAGTTCCTTTTTCTCC
>PVIJ01003013.1:5703-144931 GCA_004024925.1 Scalopus aquaticus | reverse complement strand
TTATTTCCTTCCCCCCCCCTTCCTTTCTGTTAGCTTGGGCACTTTGTCAAATATCAATAGACCATGCATAATACATTGGACTTATTTCTGGATTATCTGTTCCATTAACCTGTGTCTTATCCTTATGCTGATTACCATGCTGTATTTATGATAAGTTTTGCAATCTAACAGTGTAATTCTTCCATGTTTAAAAATTGTTTTCTATATTCCTGCTTTTTTTTTCATTTCCACTTTAGAGTTGTAGTGTCAGTGTCTGCAAAATAGTTTTCTGGTGTTTGAATTGTGATTGAATTGAATCAATAGATTTGGGGAGAATTGACGTCTGAACAATTATAGTCTTATGATGATCCATTGACATGGTATCTTTTCCCATTTACTTTGGTCTTTCTTAGTTTCTTTCTACAATGCTTTGTAGCTTTCATCGCACAAGTCTATACACAAATTGATAAATTTATTCAAAGACAACTCATGGCTTTTAAAACTATTGTAAATAGTATTTAAAAGTTTGCTTTTGAACTATTTGGTGCTAACATACAGAAATAAACTTGATAAATTTTTAGATTGGCATTAAATCTTGAAACTTTGTTAAACTTGGTTCTTTGTTCTAGAAGCATTCTCTTTTGCTGAGTTATTTAGGAATTTAATTATTTCTTTTCTACATGCCTTTGTTTTTAAAGATTTATTTTTATTTATTGATGCATACAAGAACTAGGGTGTAGGCCAGAGTTGCTGGGGGGATGAGAGGATTCACCAGAGACAAAGTGGGGAGCAGAACAGGTGGTTCTACTGAAATACACCTGCTGAGGGGAGCAGCGGGCAAGACAGGAGAGGTCTGCTGTGCCATGTGATTTAGCTCCCTGGCTGGGAATTGAGCTCATGCACAGTGACTAACCGTAGCATGATAGCACTGAGACTTTCACCCCTGTGCCGCCAGGGAGGCCCCTATGCCTTTTTTAAAACACATTACAATGGTAAGGATTACTAGTGTTGAAAGAAGTGGCAAGATTGGAATCCTTACCCCTTTTATCCACTACTGGGCGGAAAACATTCATTCTTTCATCATTAGATATGATGTCAGAAGGAATTTTTGATAGGTCCATCATCTATTGCTAGTTTTCTGAAAGTTTAAAATATTTTTAAATTATAACTCCTTTTTCTGTGTCTATTAGGGTGATAATATATATTTTGCTATGTTAATGTGTTATATTATGTTGATTGAATTTTGAATGTGAAGCCATCCTTACACTCCTGGGATAAATCATTCTTGGTTAATATCTTTTACCTCTTTTTTGTATGTCATTGGAGCATATATCCAAAACTTTCTTGAGGTTTTTTTTTTTTTTTTTGGTGTCTATATTCATGTAGGGTATTTGTGTGTAATTTTCTTGTTTTCACTTTGTCTGGCTAAGGTATTTGGGTTATGCTGTCCTTAAGAGGTGCATTGGCAACTTTTCTCTCATCCTCAAATATCTAAAGGTGTTTCTGTAGCACTGGTGTCATTTTTCACTTACTATATAGTAAAGTTCTTTAATGAAGTAATTTTGATTGGAAAATTTGCTGTTGTTAAGATTTTACTAAAGAATTCAATTTATATGCTATTTACGTAATACACTTCGCATAGACCACCCTTGTTAGCAGAGTCTCTATTTTGTAGGCAGGTTACATAATATAGATGACTAGAGTAGAGCTTTTATTTTTTTATTCAGACTTATTTTCCTGGCTTTGTACACTAGTTATTTTGTTTGGTATTGGAAGTCCCCAAATAGTCGCAGTTATAGATCTTTTGAAGTGTGTTATTTCTACTGAGAAATAATTTTGTCCTTTGTGGTTTCTTTCAGAAGGTTTCATTCTCAGATGGCAACATTAATTTAACTTCCAGGGCAGCTCATTGTAGTTACTGATAACCTCTTTGAAAGTGTTAAAAATGAGTTCATTTCAGTTGTGAACAGTTGAATTCATATAATCAGTGTTTATTCCTTACCACCTCCTTCTTATAAATAGTGGTTAGGTGCACAGCCAACCCACAAAAGCCTATTTTAACCACATAAAGTTGAATGCTAGTTCTAATAATATCATTGTACCTATGTGACTTGTAGCTTTTTTTTTTTTTTTTTTTGGTATGAGAAAGTGTTGTGAGGGATATCTGGCTGTAAGTTTCAATAACTGATTTACAGACATTTTTGAAATATAGCTTGATGATATGTTGGGAATTGCATTTACTTGGAAACCTTTCATTGTCTTGGATAAAATTTGACAATATTGATTAAATATTGCATACAAGAATGAGAAGTTTTAAAGTGTTAACTTCTAACATTCATAACAATTAATTTTATATAATTTTATTCTAATACAAACTCATGGGCCTTCTTAGCAGCCTGTATACAGCATTCTCTTCTGTACTTATATTACCTGGTGAGCAGATCAGTTAAATTTGGCCATTAACATTTAAAGTCTTCATGCTTTTATTAACAATAGGACAGAGAATTTACTATGGAATGGCAAAGGACCATTCTTGTGATCCTGATTTTGTTTACAGGTGATCTCTTCACAGGGTGAATGAGAGACAGGAGATAAAGCTGACTTCTGAATTCTGGTCTGGAACATTTGTGAATATAATCTGTGTTCCTGCGATCACAATGCTATTAATGGTGGTCCTTCAGAATCACAGAGTGGCCTATAGTATTCTGTAGTAGTCTATAGATATCTGTTCATCTTCCAGAGAAGTGAGTAAACTTCCAGATCTCTAATAGCTAATAGCTAATGGCTAATAGCAATATGAAATTAGATTGTGATGTCTCTAGGCTGATTCAATAACTTACAAGGAGTTTTCTTTATGTCCTAATCATTGTTCTTTTCAGCCTCCCTCTACTATTTAATACTCATTTTGTAATCAAATGAGGCCATCATGGTGCGAGATGGGAAGAGGGATCCTGTGCTCTCGTTTCAGAGATGTTGCCCTTTGATAGTATGTGAATTGTTATTTTTTGCTGGATCTGCTTGATTTTGAAATTTACTGTACATATTTTGGCATCCAAGTTATTCTACAGTTATTTTTTAATCTGTGGTCAGCATTTTTTAAAGAGGCAAATATAGATACTTAAATCTTTGATAACTTATTTTTGACTATCCACTAGTATAATGAGAATGCTTAAATCTTCCGTATGATAATATAGAATAATTGTCATAAAATATTCTAGATCTGTATACCCATTTTCTGTTAAATTCACATTTATATTGGAATAAATATGACATCACAAGACATGTTTTAATAGTTTTATTTTGAATTGAGAAAAAATAGTGAGAATTGAATCATTTTATGATCCTGGCGCAGGCATATCAAACACGGAAAGAATATATGTCATGCTGTATTTTCTGTACATGTACTGGGTGATTGGGTAGATTCTATCTTTAAACAAAGTGTGCCAATTTCCTTCTTTGTTTTACAATATAGTAAAGGTAATCAAACTGCAGAATGAGTTTGATATTTCCTGTAATAAACATCCTTATGCATTTTTTTGCACTAAAAGTGCAAAAAGGTGTTTATATGAGACTTGAAAAAGCAGGGGATGTACTATAAGACTTTAGAGAAAATATTTTTCATAGTACCAAGTGAAGGCAGACCAAGGAAGATTTAAGAATCCTTGATAGCTGGTAAAACCATTCCAGTTCTTCTCAGATATTATGACTCCCTAGCAAGCTACAATAGTAGGGAAGTAGAAAGTCCTTTCTTTTTGACTTTGTGACATAATTGCTTTTATACTTAAAATGCTCTGACAGAGGACCCCAATATTTTACCAAACCAGAGCTTCTAGCATGTGTAATGAAAATGAATTACAGATTTGCTTTAGGTTTTGGGTGTTTGAACATCTAATCTCCTGGACTAGGAATTCAGCCTCTAGCTATTAGTAGCCTTGACATTTTGCCTTAATATATTTACAGATATTATAACTCCTTAAATGTGTCATAACCTAATTTTTCTTGGAAAACCATAGAATCAGCCATAAATTGGCCTTGTTAGTCTACTTAGAGACTCTTCTGTATGGCCGGCACCATTATTCAAAGTAGTCTTTTTTTTAAACAGATACACATTTCAAAGAGGAGCAGATGTCATTCTGTCAACCAACACATATTTATTGATTTCCTGAGTATAGTGGGAAGGGAGAATATATATTTCCCTTCACCATCTGTTCTTTATAAAAATCCCTTTATTTCTCACAGATTCTGATATTGCAAGTTCCACTGACATTAACATTAAAGAAGTCACCAGTGCACTCGCTCCACGGTCATTTAATGAGCATGTAATGAGTAGCTAACAAATGTGACTTGAGTTGTTTCCTGGAGATAAAGAATGTGTGAAACTTGCTTCTAGCTTCCCAGCTCTTAATTCTTCATCTTTTTGTCTTCAGTGTTAAATTAGACATTGATGACCTCTACTTTGTAGAAACTTTCTAACTCTTAGGTTTTCAGGTTGCAGACTTCCTCTGGCCCAAGCTTGACTTCCTCTGGCCCAAGCTTGTTCCATCTTTTGCATAATTCAACGACTGCCGCTGCTTCTAACGAAAAATAGGCATTTTTATTATCAAGATCTCTCATTCATTGAGTAGCAGCTGAGTGACCAGGCCCTGGAACCCTTCTATACAGTAAAAGACAGAGACTGTTAGATACTGGGAGGAGAGCTATGGTAACATCACCAGAAGGGGGGATCTTAAACTTCCAAAATACAAACAACAATTTAAGCCAACATTATCTCAATACAAAAAAATTATAAAAAAATCTTGTAAAAATTATGATATAGCAATACAATAAAATATGCATCTGCAAAAAAAAATAAAGTACAAGGTTCAGAAGGAGTTCTGAACTATACTATTAATACTTGGGGGCTATGGGAAGGGCTTGTCGAGTTTGAAGATTAGAATGATTTCACAGGATGACAAAGTTAGGTTAACATTTCTTTTTTTTTTTTTAAAGATTTATTTATTTATGCATACAAGCTGGGGTACAAGCCAGAGGCGTAGGGCGGCGAGAGGGTTCACCAGAGAAAGAGTGGGGAGCAGAACAGGCAGATCCACGGAAATACACTGCTGAGGGGAGCAGCGGGCAAGGCAGGAGAGGTCTGCTACGCCATGTGGGAAGCTCCACTGCGGGCGTTGAACTCGCGCTGCCACTGCTGACAGCTCCACAGCGCAGTGCTTAACTGCTGAGCCACCAGGGAGGCCCTAGGTTAACATTTCATTCTGCCATTTCCTGCCCTAGGTTGCTGTGGTTAGTCATAGAGAACACATTTATTAAACCAATATTTATTGAGCACCTACTATGTGACAAGAACTCTATAAGCAATGATTCAGCAGTTAAATGGATACTAGTGCAACATAGAGACAATATGGTTCACACAGATAATCTAGGTCAAGTATGGGGAGTTGCTTTTGGTCAGACATCCGCAGATCAAGTTCAGGTAGGGAATGGGGAACGCAGTCTGATGGCAGATCCTCTGTTCAAGAAGAAAGAAATCTGAAATACAGACATAATCATGTAGCTTTAGAAGTAAAGGTAGAAAATGACATTATTATGTCATTTTTCTATGTTTTTTGGGGGGCAGTATATGCCATTTACATGAGTTCAAATGCCAAATTTATTATCTTGGGCAAAATGATCCATTCTGGGTCCTTGTTTCCACACTTGTCAAATGCAGATCAGGGTAGCTACTCTATATATTTTGGAGACTTGCAGATAAAATTTGTATAATGCAGGAATCCTTGTCACCCGACAGGTGCCCAATAAATGTAATTGTTTAGAGTTTTGAGATTTTGAACTAAATTGGAACATTTCTGAAAGGATGAAATAGTTAAGGGGTGCATGCGTGTGTGTGTGTGTGTATTGTAGGGACCAAGAGTGTAGGAGCTTACAGAATCTTAGAAAAAAGAAACCATTTGTGAACCACTGATAGTAACCAGTCATTATCATAAAGTATCAGCTGTCATTTTCCAAAAGACAAGCGTTACATCTAAGAGGGCTGGAATTCCACCTTGCTTTTCTCAGAGGGAGGCCACATGGTTTCTTCATTTTTATCAATAGCTGGGTGAAATCCACTGCTTATAATTTCTGAAGTAATATTCGTATTAATTTATTTGTTTTAAGTTTTAGTCTCTAGAGTGCTGGACTAGAGCTGCCTTTATCATATTTTTAAGAATGTGGATTTTTTATGTACTTTAGTACGGAAGACAAAATTCACATTTAACTTTTAAGTAGTCATTTTTTTAATCATCTCATGGAAATGCTCCCATAAAGGTAATTAGAGCCTTTGCCTGTTATCTCCATCACTTCTAGTGCTTTCATAGCGATGGTGAAAATGTGAGCATGGTTGTGGGAAGGATTTGAGAACCAAGACAGCTCACATATGCTATAAGATTAATTTTAGACTAGATATTTTTTCCATTCAGTGCTCTCTTACTTTCTCCATTTTTACAGTATCATGCTAAGATTTAAAATATCTAAGAAGTTTTTGACTAGAGAGAGAGAATAATTTCCCAAGACGATCGATTCATTATGCATTTATATTCTTCTCTAAGCTGAATAAATTTCAGAGCTAGGCCAGGAAATGTGTAAACGGTTTGCATATCCTAAGCATGTCTCCAGAACTCACATATTCATGCTTTTAGATGTTATTTTGTCTTCAAATCATGTCCTGGAATGCTCACAGTTACTCATGCTAGTGCTTATTTGGTCAGAGTTATTTTATTAAAAGGCTATCATTTCTCAATTTTCTTCCACCAACTCCTTTACCTCTTTTGCCATTAGCCAAAAAACTAAATAAACTAAACTAAAAATTTAAATAATAGAGGGGTTGAATAATCTCTATAACAATTAAAATTATATAGATATTTGGGCTTTCATTTTAAAACATCAATAAATTTCCATCTAGGTGGGTAGATGACTCAAAAAAGTTGTGACACTAATTAGACCATTAGGAAAACGCAATAGCCTAATTAATCTTTTCAATCAGCAACAACTAAAGCCTTTTGTGACGGGACGGAGGTTTACATTTTCATTTTTCCCATGTAGATCAGTCCATTTAAGTAAATTAACAGCAATAAGACAAGTGACTTATTGTCACCATATGTGACTGAACCATAAGTGTGGCTGAACTACCCCTGGTTTGCTTTAGAGCCAGGAAAGTCTATCAGAGAGTATAGTGATAGAAAATGTTATGACTTAGGCTGACCCAGATATAGGTAATTGTAATGGTGTAAAAACCAGGTAGGTAAGAAAGAGAATATCTGGGTCAAGACAACTGAATTTCTCGAATTAGAGAAAGGACCATGCTATGAGTTTGATGTCCAAGGGCAGTGCCTTAATATGTGATTGACACGGAGGTACTGTTTAGACCCAGCAACAGGGCACAATAAAAGGACCTGACCACCAGAATTGGGGTTCAAGCTAGAGATTTGCTGTCAATGACAAGATAAAAGCTCGATTATTATATTGAGACCTAATCAGAACCCTTCAAATGGCAGGCTTTTAAGTATGCATTAAATGATCGATTTTGAGTCTGCTTTAAATCTTTTTATAACTAAAGCCAGACTTGGTCCCAGACCTGGAGTGCTGGACCAGGGACTGCAGATAAGAGTTAAGGTACAGATTTTTCCTATTTATGATTGATCCCCTGGTGAAAAACAGTTTTTCTTTGCTTTCATTTGAAGTGGTCTATTAATTTAATGCTAAGATACAACCTGATGTTGTACCTTACGTAGAATTTGTAGTATTAGACAGATTCCCTTACTTGCTTTGGGACCGAAGTCAGTTTATTTAACTTAGCAAAGCCTCTGTTACCTTGTCTGTAATGAGACAATAAGAGGATTGTTTCACAGACTTTTTATTGAGACTGATATAAAGGAGTTGGCATAATAACTAGCACATAAACCATTAGAATTTGTACTTTATTTTTAATATTTTTAACTAATTACCAGGTATTAAAAGACGTTTTTACATTTGGCAGACACCAGTTGACACACAGTCTTTACGATCTTACCAGACATTCTGCATGCAACCTTTTCTGCCTCTTTCATTGAGCCTGTCAGCCTTGCTGAATTGTGTGACAGTTCCATAAGTATCAATAAAAACCTTGTAATAACCCTCGCCCAGAAATATCACATTCCTATCTCTAGAGGTCTGTTTAATATATTAATAAATTTTGCCTAAGCATTGAATATGACTTTTCACTCCTGAATATGACTTTTCACTCCTGAATACAATACAATGTGGAAAGTTTTTCTTTATTGTGGATATGACTCTTTTGTGAAAATGTGAGGATTATACTAAGAATAAGATGAAAACATGATTTTTTTTTAAAAAGAATTTTAAGTTAAAAGTTGTTCTCTTACTGGTTGCTGTTTTGGTTTCATGATTAATTTAATGGGAAAATTTATATACATAATGTATAAGATATGATCTAGTTCATTCCTGTTTGCTTATCAAACTCCTGTTGGTTTTTTTTTTTTCAAATTTATGATTACCAGATTTCAGAAAGTCATATTTCAGAAAATATAGATTAAAAAATAGCTGTCATTATCCACAAAATTATTTAGGATTTTGAAAGCATTTTTGGAAAAATGATTGTTTATGAGTAATAAAATCATGCATGATTGTGTTCATGGGTTATGAAATTGCATGTGTCATTTATTGAATAGTTGATAATGGCAACTAATGAGACACAGTTATGAGACAGATTCTGGACTCAATAATGTAAGGTCCTTTAGATGCAATCATGAGCAGATACCACTCCGAAAGATCAGCATTTTTGCTGATGCTGGGTTCACTGTGTGAATGGGAAGTAAAGAACAGGATGGTTTAACTGTGCTTTCCTTACTACTTAGATCAAATAGTTACTAACAGTTCTCAACCACAGCTGCTTTGTAATCCTCGGCACTCAACAAATAGGCTGCTGAAGTAAATCTCAATTCACTTAGTGTCTAGAGAAGAAGAGAAAAGAGGTAGCTATTTAGCCATCACAGTTTTCAAAGGAGGACAGAATGGCAGTGTTAATGGATGTGGGATTTTCTCCCATCTTCTATCAAACAGCATGCTTCACTAAATACTTACTGTATGCAAGGCACTATGAGAACTGCTGTATATTAAGCATTGTGGAGGTATATTAAAAGTGTGATAAAAGCATCAGTGTAGCACATTTCAAGTAAAGAAAATTCTTTCACATGTATCATCTTATGTGATCTTGACAACATCCCTGTGAGGAAGGAATACAGATGTTATTTTCCCCACTTTTATAGATAAGACAAAGTCTTTTGAAACCAAATGATTTAGTCAGTCCTCTGCAGAAATGCATCAAATCCCACATCATTATATCACACATCATTATATCCAATATTTATTCATTTAAAATATTTGTGTAGGACCTACTATGCATTGTGCACTGTGCCAAGCACTGCTGTGATAAAAAGCCCCTGCTCTTCTGAAGCTCACATTCCAGAGGGGAGATGGGAAAGAAATAATTTCAAGCAGAAAATTCTGGACTCTGAATAAATGGTGCAGATGCAAGTGAAATGTACTGACAGTGCAGAGAAGGAAGCCCTTTCATTCTGGCAAGGAAAACAGATTACTTCAGGATGGCAGGAGCAATAACATAGGACCCAGGACTGTAAGATAAGATCAGCTGGGCTGAAAGCAGCCAACATGACTGGAAAGAAAGGTTAGGAATTATGTCCTAGAAAGCCAGGTGATTGTGAATTATAGGGTGTGAGATAAGAGTCAAGAAAACAGTTTCTTAATAATAACTTTAAAACATTTATCTTCTAAAATTAACTATTTTGTATGAAACAATTAGTATAATAGGCAACACAAAGCTTCCCTAAATTATTTTGAAATGTGTAAGATGTTAAATTATTTTGGGAATTAATTAAGAATTTAATACAGACCAACTGTCTTAGTTGAATATATGAGAATAAATAATTCTCTTTTGTTACCAAGATGTTTTTTCATCAACTCAGTGTCTAAGATGTGCAAGTACAGGCCTTAGCACGTAGTTCTACATATATGCGCTAGGACTGGGCTTGATACTTCATAGAGCATTTTTATAAAATTCTGATTATTTTTGTTCTCTATAGTCTACTCTCAAGGGTATTGATAGTTTCAATTCAACATTCTCATCTTCATCCTATTGCAGTTAATTTATTTTCTTGCACAAAATAGCCCCAAACTGATAGAAGTTGCAGAAGCAGGATGAATTTCTCAGGGTATAGATGAAAAGTTTAATTCCATTTCCTAAAACTCCATCTTTAGCCTGAACCACTTAATAATTATTTTAGTTTTTATTATAGATTTTCACACTATTGAAGAGTAGATACACTGTCATAAACATTTAATTCTGTAAATCCTTTAAAAATTACATAACTAAAACTTTTTCTCAAAGAAGTTGTCAGTATCCAGTTTTAGAATCATGAAACTTTCTATGAATATCACAGCACACAATGGAAAAATATTTTCGTACTTTGTGAAATGGTTTAAATAACTATTAATAGTTCAATATATTGCACATACCTATGTGCATTTGTTTGTACAAGTTTTTTTTAAAGATTTGTTTATTTATGCATGCAAGCTGAGGTGTAGACCAGAGGTGTGGGGGGTGGGGGTTGAGAGAATTCAACAGAGACAGAGCGGGGAGCAGAACAGGCAGTACCCTGAAGTACCCTGCTGAGGGGAGCAGTGGGTGAGGCAGGAGAGGTCTGCTGCGCCATGTGAGAAGCTCCCTGGCTGGGTATCAAACTTGTGCTGCAGTGGCTCAGGATAGCTTCATAGTGCTGTGCTTAACCCATTGTGCCACCAGGGAGACCTCCTTGTTTGTAAAGTTTTATTGTTATATTGGAGTTTCATATTTAGAAAGCTGAAATGGAGTTATTTGTTTTATTTACTATTACATTTTTTCATATTAATGTCAGTGCATAGGCCAGACTCTTCAGTAAATTCTTTAGATTACTATATCTTGAGATATATGATCTTAAGAGAATTGACTAATAACTTACTATAATTTATGATACATTGTACTTATATTGTAGTATTATTAGTCACTTATCTGCATTCATACAGTCTGAAATATTTGCATGTTTGGGAGTGATAGCCTGAAAGTATGTTTCTGTGTATCATTTTCAAACTAAAGCAGTTAGTGGAAAAATTTTCAAAAATTAATAGTCAATTTTGAAAATATTTAGAAAATACTATAAGAAGAATAATAACTGATTTGTTGAAGAGCTGTCATGTGCCAGGTAGTATCTGAATTTTTATATATCTTCATGTATATTCCATCAGTGTTATTATTCTCATTTCAGAAATTAAAAAAATGAGATGCAGAAAGTTTATACTTTGATTTCTGCCTTTCTCTTGCCCTCCAATCTCCCATTAGTGTTTCTGAACCCAATGAGAAACCATCTGACAGTAGTTTCATCTGACAGGGTTTCCTAGGAAAAGCAGTATTCAAAGTTCAGCACCCTTAAAATTGACATCAAACCAGGGGAAGGAAGAAGAGGCATTCCTGCCACAAACAGTCCCAGGTAACACAACTATTGCGTGTACGCAATTTGTTTTTCTGATATTTCCAAGGGTTTATATGAAGTTTTGTTTGGTCATTCATTTGTTTAACAAATGTTAAGCACCTGCTTGATAAATGTGATTCAAAGATATATCAAATTAATAGCTTAGCAGGGGAAGAGACTTAGTTCACCAATAACAGGCAAAATATGAATAATATAAAATAAATACCTGTAAATAGTGCTATAGAAGGATGGATTAAAAAAAAGATTTATTTGGGCCAGGGAAAGAATGTGAATTGAATGAATTTTTGAAAGAAATAGGAGATTGTCTGAAATTTGGGGAGGTAGATATTTAACCACAGGAAAAAGATGAATCAAAGTATTAAAAGACTGAAAGGAAGTGGCTTATCAGGTACAGTGAGTAGGTCTTTACATTTGGAGTACAAGGGATAGGAAAGTAAGTGGAAAGAGAATAGTCAATTGCACTTTAGCTTAGGGTCACTCACACATTTGAAGATTATCAATTCCTAACCAGATTTAAGGACCATTTATTCCCCAAGTTACTGAAAATTAGTTGCATCCATCTTCTTTTTCTTATCATTTATTGGAAAGATTAGACTAAGATTAAGCAGCATAGGGTTAAAGCTATTATTGGATCTGAGTAGCTTCCTTGCCTTATATTAGTATAAGGAGTCTGAAATGGAATTCCAAAAGGAAAATATGCATTTGGCTTGCCATACCCAAAGCTTTTAGCTGTTTCTCCAAATAACCACATGCATTGTGATCACTACAAGATACGATGTAGATATGTCTGGCTCTTTACTCCTTGTGCCTTCATTGGCTAGATATGATGTCTGACCAGAGAATAAATAAGCTGAACAATAGCTCAAGCTATGCTGCTTTGAGCTTCCCTTTAATATCTGGACAGGTTTCTAGTGATGCTGGCCAATGGGAACACTTGTACTGACTTTTGACTGGCAATGACTCAGATTTTAACAAAAGTATGTCAGGCCAAACCTAAGTAGGTGGCCACAATGCAGTCTACACTTTTTGAGTAGCAAAATATTACCTTGCCTCTGCTAGTTACTCTGTGCTCCTCCAAATCCATTCTCTGCTTTTTGGGCTGTCTCTGGGAGGCTGTCCTCGGGGACTCCATTATTGGTAATCCCTTGCCCTTTCAGTTACCATTAATTTTGGCCTATGGGATGCAGTAGTAGAAGAGAGTGGTTGAGGTATTTGTTACTTCTCTCTTTCTTGTAGACCACTGTTTTGGCAGAGGCTGTGTCCCTTTAATTGCTGTCAGGTAGCCTCTCATTCTTAACTCCAGCTCTAACAGGTTTTGGTAGCTTCCCTTGCTCCTTTGGGCTGAGGGGTGCTAACAACTCCCCACTGTTGCCAGGTACTGCCGTTTCTTGCCATTTCTTGCCAATTCCCTTAATGCAGCCTGTATCTCCATAAAATACATTTTCTTTAACTTGAACCTTTTGAGTGTGTTCTCCATTTGTGTTCTGGATGGTATGCTCTGCCATGTAAACTCCTCCTTCAGGACAAATGCATGGTTCTTGGCTTTTTCAGAAATTGTCCCTAGTCAGTTACCCTCCCTAGATTTCTGCCTCTGTTCTGGAGCAGTCTGCATCCGATGAGTGAGCAATGTGGGGGTATGACAGGGTTGGTCCTTTATACTCAATTTGGGACCATCATATAGTTGCTTGAGACATTTCCAAGGACTACACAGAAGCTCAGCTTCTCCCTTTGCTAGACCTGCTTCTGTCGTAGCCTAGACGGCCCATATTGTTTTGACAAGGTCACTTTATGGGTGGAGAGTCTTCAAGGAAGTGTTCCCATATAAGTCAGGATGTGATATTTCTTCTTGCAAATAATTTAAGTATAATTTCAGGTGAGGACAATAATTAAGTTTCTCCACCATGCCTGCATGCACTAGCCTTTCTCATTAGATCCTGGCATCGAGATGTCCTTCTGACAGTGAAGTGTCCTTGCCCAGTCAAGGGTTAATGTTTGAAACAAAGAACATTTAATCCCTTCCCCTATTTCCCTTCCTTGCCTCGAAAAATCAGCATATAGTTCCTTAGATTATTTCCTCCAGAGATTAGCATAAAGATGTTTCTTTTATTAAGGTCTTAGTTTCAGACAATAGGTATTGAGACAGCAGTCTCCACCCTAGGCCTAGGGCAAAGGTTGAAGATTATGTCCTGTACCTTGCTGGAATTTGCATCACACAACAGACATTTTTCCAACGTTCCTTGATTCTCCTCAAAGTATGTAATTGATTATGCATCTGAATATCTGTAATCACCCTGCCATTGTCTGTAGTTAATTTTTCTTTAAAGTTATGCTTTAAAAACCCTGTTCTCAAAAAAAGTAAAGTGGAACGGCCTGATCACACTCTTTGGTGTGTGCTGTCTCTCACTCCCCACACCCCCTTCCCCCCACGCAACTCGCCATCGACGCTCCCCCCCCACAAACCCAACCTCGGTGAGAGCCGGCCTCCGACATGCTTCCTTGTCCTTTCTTCTACAAATATGGCTCATGAGAGTTCTTCCTCATAATTATCTGGAACGCTGAACTCAGCCTCAGTGCCTGCTTCACAGATTCCAATTGACAATATTCATTCTCAAAGAATATGTGTGCTGGATAATTTTGGTAAAGAGTCACTGTCTCTTGCCTCTTATCTGCAGTGACCAATAGGACCCACAATAGGCATCACTTTGTTTTTGTACCTTCCTGGCTCATTTTCCTGGGATTCTTTGTGGTCTTCTCATACTCTTATGGCCATCTTTTTTTCTTGAAAAATGATCTAAAATATTAATTAAAGCAACTTTAAGTCACCAATAATACCTACTAAATCAGAATACATTTAAAAATATTGCATCCAATGTTGAAGTTATTATGGCACAGATAGGGTTATACACTGATGGTGGTGTTAACTAAATTAACTCTTGAGATCAGTAGCATAAAACTCTATTTATGTATCTCATTATGTTCTCTTGTTTAATCATTTTTCTGAGAATTTTTTTCTTAAATAATTAAGAGAAAGATAAATAAAAATTATCATTTTGTTGAAAGAAGAGACTTCCAGTCAATATTGAAACAAAATACTGAATTTCTTATTTTTGTAAGCAAAGGTGAGCCTTGCTTGTTAGGCATAGGTATTTCTAGGTAAATTATGAATTTAAACTCTGTGGAATCATAGATTTTAGGTATTTGGGGTCCTAAAGCAACATGGGACTATACTGTGATTGGTTGACTATTGGTTGTAGAAGCATGGTTACTGGCATGTTTCTGGTGCTGATTGGCTGACTTTCAAAAATGTGGTCACTGAAGTGAGACTGTTTCCAATTGGCTGTCTCTCAGAATGCTGAGTTTTGGTAGCTTATCATTGATTGACTTTCAGAAACTTAAGTCATTAGATGGATTGTCGTTGACCATTGAAATAATTTAAAATCAGCTGGGTATTTATTACTGTGACTACCATATAATCAGACTTTTCCCAGAAGTGTAGGAATTTTTTTTCAGCGGCAGTCTCTACCAGATATTTGAACATAATTTCAGTGTTCAATAATACCATGCACATAGTTAAATAAATTATGATGAAGACATAGTGGAATGTTATACTGTCAATGCCACTATTAATATTGAATAGCCACATTGAAAGTTTATAATATAAAGGCCAGTTAAACAAAGGATATTGACTTTTTATTTTCTAGTTAATGCTACCTCCTTGAAAAAATAATTTATAATTTGTATGTAAAAGGATCAACTCGTAGAAGAATGATGAATGACATTTTTAATGTTTTATATATGTTTGTATGGTAATGCATACAAGCATGTAATATTTTTCAAAGAGATTTTACGAGAAAAGTAACCTAACAATCCAACATATATAAGGAGTATTTGCATTTTAATAGGAAATATTGAAGACAAAAATGCTTTTAAGACACAAATGAACTATGGAATGGGTACCATAAGAGTGGAAGTGACACTGAACTTGGAATTGAGGTCTCAATTTGAGTCCCTAATTTGTATCTCATTATGAGTTATTTGATCTTGTCCTTTCTTAGCCTCATTTACTCATCTGTAAAATGGGACTAGTAATTATACACTTGATGGGGTTAAGAGAACTGGTTATGTTTTCAATGTTGACATTGCATTGTAAACTGTAAAACGGTATGCAAATCTTTATTAATTCCCCACTTTTCACACTTCAATATTTGACTCTAGGTAAGTAAAGATAATTGCTAAAAAATTGGAATCATATTTTTTGAAAAATAAAATACTCCCAACTATCAAATATGTTTATAATTGAAGCCAAGGAAGACACATGCTGCTGCTGAAAATATTTGTCTTTTTAATGAGTGTCAGATAACTTAGCATCTGACTGGCCTGGGAAAGATGAAGACAGCCTTCCTAATACAGTCTGGCAGTTCGTTTACTGTGTGGCTGCTGCTTTAGTGGGGCTTTCTAGAACAAACACATTACATTAGATTTATGGACTACAAAGTTCCTTTGCTTAGAAGTTTCCTTTGATTTGGCAGTCATTGGCTTAGGAGGCAGGCTGATGTAAAAGCTATGATTCTATGCTACAGATTGCATAACCACTGCCAAGAACAGGAAATGCAGTACCTTTCTCTTACTCTTGCAGATCTTCCATTGGCTTCATAAACCTGCCACAAGTAGACATTTCCCTGAACTGAATCATGCTATGGGTGACTAGCTATTAGCTTAGAAGCTGAATAGTTTAAAGTTCAACTTTCTCCAACTTAAACAGTCAAGCCATAAATTTAGAAAGTCTCATTTATATACCATTGAGAATATGAAGAATTTAAAATTGCTAGAACTGCAAATCTTATAATGACTTGTAATGTATAATGACTGTAATTTGTTTTCCTCCTCTCTGGCAAAATCTAGTATCTTATTTTTCAAACTCAGGTTCACGTCTTCTATTTAAATGAAACGTAAAACTTAAACAGATACATTTGCCTTATGTTGGTTTGAATTTTCATGGAAAGATCATTTCTATTTATGTTCATATATGAACATATATATATATTTGTATACATCAAGTTACAGATTTTTTAAAATACAGTTAAAATTTGAACTTTTCTTACCCTGGAAACTAAAATTCTAAAATTTAATCAGTGAATAAATTAGACTCTAGCAGATAAAAGTATCCTTAGTCTCAGTTGTAATATTCTCAGTTGTAAATATACTAACTTGAATATTCAGGCCAACTTAATGGACAAAACTGTCGTTTTGATAAATCATATCATGTGTGCAGTCAACATACTATCACTCTAGTTTTGGAGACAAATGTATCTACCAATTAGATAAATGTTAGCAGAACCTATTGTGGTAATCATTTCACAAATATGTAAATCAAAATATAGTACTGTATACCTTAAGCTTGTAGAGTGATATATTTATATTATTTCTCACCAAAACTGTAAAAAAGAAGAATTCTTTGGCTGTAATGAGGGTTGAGATAGGGATTGACTCCCATGAGTGTAATGGGATTTGAGCTGATTTTTAAAGAATTTGAATACACGGGAGAGAATGGACAAGCCAAAGTAAGAATTGTATGTAAACATCTTGAGAAGATATTCCAGGGGATATTTGTATCCGCTCTGCAAGTGAAGGCCACGGTTCTGCATCTTCTCTTTAAGTACACACACACATTGTAGACTTCAGATAACTGATACAAACATTGATGTGATGGTTAAGAGCATTGGTTCTGGTATCAGATGGCCTGGGTTTGTGTCCTAATAGACCTTTCTTAGCAGCTTTGTGACTGGGGCAAATCACCCATGTGCTCTAAGACTCAGTTTCTTCATATGTAAAATGGGGATAATTACAGTACTACCTTGTGGATGTGTGAAAATTGGAGAAGATAAATTGCTTAGCATAGAATCTAGCATGTACTTAGGTATTAGTAAACGTTTATTATCATTTGAAAATATTTGTGGAAGATGTGTTTATAACTTTTGTTACTTTCGATGTGTTGTTAAAGGTGTCTTGAGGCCAGAACCTGTGTCTTTTATTAATACATTTAGCACTCTGGTTTTGAACATCTACTTATACCATGTACTAAAGAGGAGATAGGTTATACAATGGACATCCTATTTTTTTATGTTTTACATAATCATTATTTGTTGAATTTAAAGTAAATAATCCCCAGCTGATGGAAATATATGTTATCTTAAGGATTAGTCATGAGTCTTTCCTTTTTAGTAACATTATGTATGATAGCCTTTATGAGACTATGTAACAGGGTAGTCCCAGGAGAAAGGGTGTGTCCCAGGTTCCCTGTCCCACCCAAGGTAGGGTGGAACTGAGCAGGAGATAAGAAGCTTGAGAAGACACAGAGGACACACACAGAGGAGACACAGAACACAGACAGAAGACAGGAGGGGACAGAAGAAGGATGGAAAGCCAGAAGAGGCCCAAGGAGCGGAGAGACTTGTAAAGAAGCTGCACTGGCCTGGACTGATTGAAATAGACATGGGTGAGAGACCCGTGGGGAGGTTAATGATGGCTATGTTGATTTTGGTTTTGATTTTGTTCTGTGCCTCTCAGAATTGTTTGTTTCTGACCCTTTTGGATGGGTCCCTGCCGAGAGGTATTTTGGTTCCTCCCAGAATTGTCTGGCTGTTTCTGACCCTTATGTGTGGGTCCCTGCCATAAGCTGTTCTAGACTTGCGGCAGGCTTTCAAGACTTGCTTTGGGCCAATCCCGTTTGGGTGGACTTGTACCCACGAGGAGTTGGTTAACATTGGGTGCTTGACTTAGAAAATATATTCTTTGTTCTCTGTTTTTTCTAATTGTATTAAAGTTTCTTTCCACAAAAGGTCTAAATGCTTTGTGCTGATGCGGCAGATGGCAGAACCCATTTAGAACAGGGCAGGTATGGGGTTTCGGGGGTGCCCCTCTCTCCTGCCCTGTAACAACTATAGTATGACTATATTTTGGTGTATCATGTTCCATGTGTCTGTACTAGTAATGGAATAAGCCTAACAAATGTGATCAAGCTCATTGTTGCAAAATGTGCCTTTTTTGTTTTAATAATAAAAGTCTGACTTACATAAGCGATGCACTATGGTGGAGAACTATGGATGTCTTGGTGGTGGTGGGTGTGGTAACATACATCTGAAGGGGGAGATTCAATACCCCTAAACCAATGTTTCCTCAATAAAAAGAAAAGAAAGAAATGTTGAGTAGATTTTTATCAATGCAATTAATCTTGGTTATTTCATTTTTTTCAGTATTCCAATGCTTTTTCATTAAATGAAACTCATCACAGAAATTCCAGGGTGAAATGTACTAATATTAGCTGATACCTGTGTAAATTGATTTGATGGATTACATGATTAATATTAAGAAGGACATATTTTCACTTCTCATTGTAGAAAATGCAACGAGGGTAAATGTTTAAGGGGCAAACAGTTATTTTAGCAGTCAATAATAGAATTGGATACAATCTCAGATGACCTATGATGTCAGGCTTCTGTGATCTGATATTATCCTTTGTAATTGTCTTTTCAGAAGTAAAATGGCTTTATTAAGCCTCATCTGTAAGTGTCTTGTTTTTTAGTTTTAGTTCATTTACTTGTGCTTTGATATGAGCAAATCGTATAGAGCTATTCCCTAAATTTCACTTTGCTGCCTTTTCCTAGCGAAGTCATAGATCATAGTATTCTAGAGCTGCAATTTGATTCTAAATTGTCTTTCACAGTCCTCCTTTATTTTACTGATGAGGAAACCAAGGTCTATGGAGTTATTTTATTTAAGGACTTAGGGATTAATACATAATGGAACTACTGTCTTCTCTTCCCCAGTTTCTATGAAGCAGAGACTCTCATAATGTTGATTGTAATAGGACTTAAACATTTTGATAGGGGCTACCATTAATGAGTTACTATTTTTAATTGAGTGGCATTATTTGGATAGATCTGGATTTATTTTACTGCTAAATTAATCACCGAACAAAATATACTCAACAGCCTCTGTATACCTTAGGTCTGGAAAATAACGATGTCGCTAACTCCCTGATATTAGATAGCAGTTTTTATTTTATTTTATTATTATTATTTTTATCTTTTACATTATGGTGTATTCCCCATAGGTTACCCACCACTGATTCTCCTGTGAGCCATCACCATAGTCCCTTGTGCTCTTTTCTCCCCCGTTTTGAGCCCTTATCCCCCCTCTTCCTCGCTGAATGTCTCTCTCTGACTTGGTTCCCCTGTATTCCTGATACAAGTGAAACCATTAGATATTTTTCTCTTTCCTTCTGGCTTATTTCGCTGAGCATGATCGCTTCTAGCTCCATCCACGTTGCTACAAATTGCATGAATTTATCTTTTTTGATTGCCGAATAGTATTCCATTGTGCACGATAGCAGTTTTTAAAAGACTATTTTGAATATTAGATGTGAACTCTCTCTACATAACCTCTCTGTTCTCCTAGAAACTTGAATCCCATATGGAGAGATACTGTGTAATCTTTTCAGTGCACAGGGTCTCTAAAGACCTTCATTTCATCCTGTATCCCCATTAAATCAAGCTCAAGGCCGGGCACTTACTAGAGACTCTTTTTTTCAAAGCTGACTCATAGCCACCTAATTTCTGTGTATAATCACTTTTCAGTCCTTATCATCTTGCTTGACCTTTGTCATAAAACTGTCTTATTGTGCTTCCTCCCTAAAAATTCTTAGACCTTTGTTTCTGTCACTATTTTCTTCCTATTTAATAAATTATTTTGTCCTTACTATTCTTCTTTCAATCTTGTATTGCTTCAAATTACTTTTAATTGTCACAGAAATACATTTTCTAGAGTACAGAGCTGAACTTTTTAATCCCTTGTTTATAATTCTTCAGACATCTCCCACCTCCATTAAAATGTAAGTCTGTACCTTTTGTGTTACACTAAAATATCACCATGTTCTGTCTTTTATACATTTTTCCAATAGTGTTTTCCACTCTTCTTTATCCTCCAAATTCTATTCTTCAGCGTCATTCAAGTAGAAATAATTCACCAAGTATATCATAATCTTGAGTGTCTTTGTGATTTTTCTTCTATTATACTTCCAGCTATTTTCCTCTGGTGAAGTTCATTCCTCCTTCAAAGTCACACTGTGTTGTGAATTTATGACCATTTTTTATGCTAATCATTCCCTTCCATGCATTTTTCTCTACATAATGCAAACTACTGCCCTCTCATTTCAGTGTCCTAGACTGTGAGCTTTATTTTGGGCAGGCAGACTGGGAGTCTTCTGTTATTGGTAGTTCTTGTCAAATAGCAGGTCTATACTATTTATTTTCTTTAAACAAATGAATGAATTTCAAATAAGATTTAAGCCTGAGTCCATTGCCTCATTTCCCGTCAGGCTTTTAAAAACATGACCAGATGATAATGAAACAGGACAACTCACAGACAGAAATTGTGCACTATGAAGGTAATTTACAACCTATTTGTCATTATTTCATATAGTCTTAGACTTAATGTGCTTAACAAATGATATCTAGGAAAAGATTAAAAAGAAAATAATAATACTACCTCAAATCATTTATCACAATTTCCTAATGGTAGAAAGATAAATCTCTGTAAACTTTGTATTCTGTGATTGAAGTCTTATTTAAAACATATATATTTTTTACCTACATCTTTTTAAAAAACATTTATTATGCATACAAGAACTGGGGTGCAGGCCAGAAGCATGGGGTGTGTGTGAGAGGATTCACCAGAGACAGTATGGGGAGCAGAACAGTCAGATCTACTGAAATACACTGCTGAGTCGAGCAGCAGGCGAGACAGGAGAGGTCTGCTGTGCCATGTGGGTCAGTTCCCTGGCCAGGGATTGAATTCACGCTGCAGTGACTGCTGATAGCTTCATAGTGCTGGGACTTAACCCCTTGTGCCACCAGGGAGGCCCCAATATATACATCTTTTTTCTAGAATGCTTTTAGTAGAACAATACCAAACTCTAATCTGGAATGTTGTCATTAGGACAATGGCCCATTGATAGTGATGATCTGTAAAGTAGAGGTAAAATCAAAAGACTTTTTGTGTCCCAGATGATGTTATTTAATTTTATGGTAAAAAAGATAAGTATTGCTTCTTTTCCATTAATTTCCGAGGAGAATGTTCTACATTGCATTCATGGTTGGATAATAAGTTGTCAGTATTATTTCCTGTAATCATCCATGAGTGGATTAGCATCCAAAAGACATAGGATTTATGCCATTTCAGACATTGTTATTTCTTCATCTTATGATTTGTCCTTTTGTGATGGTTGCAATGTTTACCTTGTCATATTCATATTGAGCGCAGGCCCAGATCCCTGAGGACTGTCTTTCCCCAGGGAAGTTTTTATGTTTTCTTGGTAGTAAGAAAATTCAGGCATAAATAGCTTTAAAGCAGAGGTACATAAAGTCGTGTTTGTTCATTTATATCTTTGATGGGAAGGAAGTTGAAAGAGGGCTTCTTGTGGTGAGATGAAGAGGTAAAATGGGGTATAACTTAAGATGGGATTGTAACTCAGCAGATCATTTAATGAGGACCTACTACATGTGAGACAGCCAGGCCCCACTCACTGTGTCACTTTATCTCCACAACAACCCTGTGAGATTGGAGACATTGTCCCTGATTTTATAAATATGAACATAATCTCACGGAGTTCAAGTAAATTGCTGAATTTGCCACAGTTCACATGTGACAGAGATGATCTCTCATCCTAGATTTTTTTATTTTTTATTTTTTTATTTTTATTATGTATTTATTTTTAAAGATTTATTTTTTATTTATACATACAAGCTGGGGTATAGGCCAGAGGCGTGAGGCGGCGAGAGGGTTCACCAGAGACGGAGTGGGGAGCAGAACAGGCAGATCAGAAATACACTGCTGAGGGGAGCAGCGGGCGAGGCAGGAGAGGTCTGCTGCGCCATGTGGGATTCTCCCTGGCCGGGCATCGAACTCGCGTCGCCGCTGCCGACAGCTCCACAGCGCAGAGCCCAACCGCTGCACCACCGGGGAGGCCCTCATCCTAGATTTTTTAAAATCCAGCTTCTGAGAGCTTTCCATTATACATATATTACATTGACTGTAGTTTATTCTAGAATATCTGCAAATGTTCATCACTAACACCAAAAGTATTATAGCTACTGTCTTTTAACAAGCATGCAATAATTTAATATTTTAAATATTTATTTTATGTGATTACAGTCATATCAGGACTAAAAATAGCAAGTAATTTTTCACTGATAGAAACACAAGATTAGTAGAATCAAATTACTTACTAGATATTTCATAGTGACTCATAGGACTTGTATTGGTAGTTAAAGATCAGTGATATGAAGTTTTATTTTCCTTAGGAATTAACTACTCTCTTCCACCTTTGTGATAAAAGTTTCTTATCCTACAAGAGCATTGTTCGGATTTACCTTCACTCTGAATCTTCCCCTGGTCCTCCTAAGCAGACTTATGTAATCTTCCTATATATTTCTGCTAAACCTTGTAAGTACCTTTGTTATAGACTGATGGTTTTATTACACTTGCTGGCATTGAACATACTCTAGTACTCTATTTAGACTGTGAAGTCTTTGAGGGCAGAAATCATGCCTTTTCATTTCTCTATCCTCCATGCCTGTACAGAATATGACCCTCAGTAGTGATCAATAAATTGGCATTAGACAAAAAATGAATAAATGAATGTCTGACTACATGAGTACATAATGCTTGGTACGTACATGAATTGATTGGTGCTGAGATTTTTATTTGTGTGTGTTTTAGCATGTCTCTAATGTATACATCACTTTTTGTTAAAAACAAAACAAAAAATCCTTCATTTTAGAGGCAACAAGTATAGGCACTGCAGTGAATCAAACTGAAGGCCAAATTCAGGTTACTGTAATTCTAGTCTTAATTATGCCACTAAGTAGGTGAATGGCAGGTCAGCCTTAATAGGGCCCTGTCTTTCATCTGTCAAATTAGGGAGTCACATATGCAAACATCACAAAGATGGTATTTAAATAAATAAAGTTTGAGAAACACTACGTTTAGGCATTTTTTTGGGGGCATTATAAACAATAATATAGTGGTTTCAGATTTTTCTTTTTTAGTGGTAGAACCTCTTATCAAAATCTTACATAGAACTGCAAGTAAAATAGGTAAAAATTGAGATTTGGTGACTGAAATGTACTAGTGCCTGCTCCTTCAATCCTTGCACTCTCTCTATATCAAATGTAATAGGTATTTGTCAGATACATGAGTGAGTCCAATTCTTAGGGCATCTTAAAAAATAAAAAAGGAAATGATAGTTCCTGAGTATAAAGACCAATCAAAAATATTTCCTTGTGTTCTTTGATGCTTATCAAAATAATATCACACAGCATCCTGGTGTAGCCAATAAGTTCAGCCTCCTGCTTTTGAGATTTATTCTTTTTTCTTTTTAAATATGTCCATCTAGGTCTGCATTCCCAACCTTTTAGTAGGGCCGGAACAGACTGTTTGGTCCAGTTGGGTGTCTGCTTTTAAACTGGCATTAATCACTGGCAATTAATTTATGTAATCCAGTAAATGTTATGCTGTTAACTGAGATTCTGGTTAAGATTTCTCACATTTTGTGTATCTGTAATGATCCTCCAAGTATGTAATGACATAATATTTATACTTTGAGAAAGAGGCATACAGAATTTTACATACTTGTTTACCTAAAACATTAATGAACTGTTGTACTTTGTAATTTCCACATTCTTTTCAAGAAAGGAAAATTTTAAATTCCTGATGAGTGTTCGGGATCTTTGGGCCTAGAAAGAAAACTTTGACTTTATTTCTGTCTCCCACATGTCTGAAAAGCATTATACAGCTTTTAGAGGTCTAGATATAACACTTACGAATGACTATCAAGTGCTTTCTGTATTAACCTAAAATAATTTTAGATACCTAAGCAAAGAGCTACTTTAGAAGATTATTAGATCTTCTTGCTCAAGCATGAGAGAAAGCAAAGAGAAATTATTATGCCTTTTTAATTTTGCTTTAAATCTATAGTTTTATAATACAATCTAAGTTTTCCAATTTAGTGTAAATTTGTATGCAGTGACATGAAAGGGTAAGTTTTCATATGTTCCATGTATTCTGTAAGCAGCAACATCTTATCTCTTTTTGTTTCATTATTAAAAAAATGTTTCCTGTTTTGAAATACCATTTTTATTCTCAATTATCTGTATTTGGGCTTAAACCATTCTCATTTGTTGCTTGTTCTTGGATGAAAAATGTTTGTTTGCTGCTTCTAGGAGATGATGGAGGATAATGGTTGATTGTGAGCTCTGCAGCCATAGTACCTGTGTGTGAATCCTGTCTCTGTCCTTCCCTGGATGAGCGAGATTGAATGAGCCATTTACCATGTGTATGCTTCAGAATTCTTACCTGTAAATGGAAACAGAAATAATTGAGAGAATTACCTGAAATACTAGATGTAGATGATGTAGAATAGTGCTCACTAAAAACTATTAATATTCCTAGCACAAAAGTAAGAATATATCAATATATTCTGTCAATATTAGTTATTTGAAGGGCAATATTTATAGTTTCCCAGGCATTCTGGTCCTAGTTCTTGTCCCCTTCTATCTGCTGCTTTTAGATGATTGCACTTTCAGTGTGTCCAGGAAAAGATGTAGAGCACATCTATTTTATTCCTACAAATAATTTTTTTGGCAAATATTTATTGTTTGGAACAGGGAATATATGACTAGAAATATAAACTCTGAGCTTCTGAGAGGTACAAGTGCATTCTATTTTTTATTAGAAGAATTTTTATATTGCCTTAACATTGGTTTACAACATTGTATTTGATTTAGAGGTATAGGATCACCCCCTTTCAGGTGTATGTTACCACATTGCACCACTAAATAACCCCTAGTCCTCCACCATAGTCCATTGTGCCCCCTCCACACTTTGCTTTCCCCTTCCTTACTCCTTCTGCTAGCCTCAGTTCTGCAGTCAAATTTCAAGGAAAATCATGCATTCTTTAAAAAAAAAAATACTATGAATAAGAAGTAATGATGTGATTAGCCCTTGTAAGGGAAGTCAGTAAAGACTTTCCTGAAGAGATGACATTTAGCTGCAGACACAGGAATGAGTTAGCCAGGCAAAAGTGAGGAAGTATAACAGTGCAGGAAATGTTTTTGAGGCAAAACAGGCAGTTGGATAAATCCTAAATCCATTTTTGCTAAAGTTAAATGAGTTAAAGGGAACAGTGATGTGGGATACAGTGGGGAAGCAAGTGGAAGCCAAAATTGGAAGGTGGGGCTAAAAAGGCAAAAAAACCAGACCAGATCTGTAAGCACTTGTCATGTTAAGGGCTTTGGATTATCCTAAATATAATAGGATGCCATGAAAAATGTCAAGTAGGGAGGAAATATATGAAATTTTGCATTTTTAAAAGATCACTCTGGACAATAGATATAATAAAGTAGAAGGTCTTTGTGTTTTTTTTTCTTAGTTACAGAAACTGTAAAAGGACTGTCCCCTCCTCTGTTAAGCTTTCTGTGATAATTTTAGCCAATAGAAGTCATCGTTACTCCTTTTTTCATCTAATGAGCCTACTGTTTATTCCTGCGATAGCAGTTATTCCTTGTGCTGTGAGCCTGACACATGCCAAAAATGCATTAATTATTGCAGAATGAGTAATTATTGATTCATTTCTCCTAAGACCAGACAATGGGTATTTTAAGGTCCAGAATTATGTCTTATGTGTTTTGTGTTACCCACAGCAAGCCTGTCTCCTGTTTCTAGTAGCTTTGTTGTTGTTGTTGATGAGTAATCAAGGAGGAGTATTCTAGCATGATGGATGGAATTTTGGATAATGAATAAAATCACATTTTTTATATCCTCCCTGAAAGTTGGTAATATTAATTGGGTTTATGAAAGTTTCTAAATATCTCTGAGGGCGGAGTTCAAATATCTCAATTTGAACATGAGCAGATACCCAGGAAATACTTCAGTGAATCAAGTATTCATTTTAGCTGTGATTGGCCATTTATATCTGTTTGTAGATCTTCTGTGGTTCATTTTAGGAGATAGTAAAAATTCTCCAACCTTTCTTAGATCTTCTCTTTACTTTGGCACGATAACTCTGAGATGGAAACCCTCAGGTATTAAGAAAGCTTGAAATATCAATTTGCTCATTGATTTGAATATAGGGCTTTAAATATAGCATTTGAATGTAGGATTTCTTTCTTCTTTTCCCCTTATTTAAAATGGAACCCAAAAAATGTCTGAAAAACAAAATAATTTTTGTATTGTCTTATTTCATTTCAAACTACAAAGGATTCATTAGCGGCATCAGCTACTTTTTTTAGACTAGGAAAAATAATTCAACTCTTTAAACTTTTCCATTTAGATAGTATTTACTTGAGAGAACCTTACTAATGAAACCATTAGGGTATTATTTATACAGTAGAAACATGGAAATAATTTGTCACTTTCTCTCTCTACTGTTATCATCGGAAAGTAACATTCATCCAAACAAATTGTCTATTAAGAATACTTTCTTTTTTGTCAACATGTGTATTGATTTCAACTTTGTATCCTATTAGTGATTTACAGAGAACATATTTTGTAGTAGAAATTGGTTTTAAATGGCTGTTTGGAAGATAAGTTTACTCAGAGCAGCATTTTGCCTAGCTACTTTATAGTCTGATGATGATTAAAAGAATTCTATTATCTCATTGTTACTTATCATTTTCCCAGGCTAAGCTAGTGATTTAAGTTCATATTAATTCTTAATACTTTTCGGTTTTAATCTCAAAAGTCCTTGATGCTTATTGCATAATTAAACAAACTGATTTTCTCTCCAAGAAATGCTTACATCTGAAGGTTGGGTGTTTATAGTATTAAGTAATTTTACAGAGTAAGTGTCTTTTCATATTACATACATGATTTTTCCTCAAAATTGTTTGTCCTCCATTTTTTGCATCCCACTGTAACAGTTTTTAGAAGAAAGCATTTTTGTCTTTCCTGTTTATCTCCTCAGTGGTCAAATCCAGGAGCAACTATAAATGGGTGCATTAGTCCCTATTTGAGTTGAGCCCAGATAGAAATGCAGGGGAGGAGTTTAATACTTTATGTATTGAATTCTGGACATGTTTATCCATTTGTTGCCTACAGACTTGGCTTTTATAGTTTGTGTTTACTTTTACTAGCTTCCTGGAATTTTGTTAGGTTAATAAAATTTATGGATCATTATAATCCAATCCCTTTACTACTGTTTTAATGACTGAGGACACCCAAAGCCCAGATGTAGGTGACTAGCATAGATAGGTGGTTGTGGGGCTCTGAATGGCAATAGCAATTCAGGTCTCTGTGCAACATTTATTCTTCCAATTCATACTACTTTAGATGCTAGTCCAAACCAGAAACCTCTTTTTTTGAACAGATTTTATGCTGGTTACTTAAAAGAGTTAAGATCTACTGGTCTAATGTACAATTTCTCAGACATTTGGTATTTTGTGAATCAGTAAAGTTTCCAAAGAATTAGAGGACTGACCAATATTTAATTTTTTTTTCACTTGACATCATTAACAAATAAAAGGAACACTGTATCCCATTACATTGTCATCATTTCATAAATGAGGATTCTAATATCGGAAAAGATGATGAGTAGGGCTCTTCTAGTTAAGCAAGAAATGGTGACAATAAGCCAAAACAAAGGACAAAGATTCATTGGAATGTCCCACATTCTCTAAGGAAAGCTGCATACAAGAGTAGCAGGTAACTCCCTCTGACACATGGCCAGATGATTTCTGATATCAAATAAATTCAAAGGGGTGGTGGCAAAGGTGGACTGTGAAGAGGTATTGGAGAAGTGAGTTACTGGCCTACTGAAGATAAATAACCACTTTAGAGGTTTGGGGTGCCTTCAGAACAGGAAGCTGTATCCTTTAGGTACTGGTTGGGAAAGTGAAAGGGATATAGTACAAGAAACTAACTACATAAGTATTGGATGTTGAAGGTGAAAAAGAGATAACCAGGTAACCCAAGATTAGTTAATTGCAAGATGCAGCTTGCCATTCTTAGGACTGGGAGTGGGGAGGGAGGGGAAAGAGCCTTGCAAGAGTATAGGAGTACAAAGGAGGGACCATGACCATGAGAACTGGAATCACCTAGGATCACTCTGAAGTAGTGAACAGACAAATGAGGCTGGTATCGTGTGGCTGGTTCTGGGCCCACCAGAAAAGAGTGCCAAAGAAGACAGTCCTTTCTCTCCAGTGCTCTTTTTCTAGTTTTCTACTAAGGAGTCCCATTATCAGCACCTAAAAGAAATTAGCTGGGAAGAGAATCTGTGAAATATAGTTTGCAATGTATCAGTGCCAGACTCATAGCGCAGTGTACAGTGATTGGATTGAGGCTGAAAGAGATTGATGAAGAATCAAATCATATTTCATTTATTTATTGATTGATTGGGCAGAAGATTTTCTGATCCGTTCTTTGTGATTTCTTGAGCAAAGGACAAAGAGGAATGGAGAAATAGCAGGGTAGGGAAAAGGAATAACAGCAGAGCAGCCTACAACTTTACCATTTGATAGAACAAGGGGGCTGGAGCTTATTCGAATACATTGTGTCTGGAGACATTTTGTCATTACTTCAATCAAGAAAGTATACTATTGGGCAAAGCGACTCTACCAGCAAGAATTTCAGTGTGTACTGATGGATATGGGAGCTGAGAAGACTATAAAAGTTATTTCTTCCCAATGGGAAAACTCCTACGAAGAGAGCCAGCACTTGGACACCTCCCTTAGCGAAGGCATCAATATAGAAGTCTTTTTTTTTAATATAGAAAAAGTGGTATTCAATAGAGGACTGCAATTAAATGCCAAGTTAAGTAAGAAGATTTTTCTCTTTTTTATTGACTGTAGCGTTCTGCAGTAACATGAAGCTATAACCTGAAGAGGAAAGGAGGGAGAAACAGTAAGAGTAGATCATTCCCTCTTCACATTCCAAGTCCTGCATACTGATCACTGGTTGACACCACAGAACCTGGCCACTGAGATGGGGTAAAGGGAAGGAGACATGATTTAAAGGTTTGGTGTTAAAGACATAATTTGAAAACATGATTTATAGCTATGGACTCAATCTGAACTGCTCAGTAGAGGAAATAGATTTGACATTGGAGATGGAAAGCAGTTACTGTGCTCTGTTGATGTCTGAATGTTCACATAAACTGAGTGCACACAAAAAATGAAAACATTACTGTTATTTTTCATCTCTTTCATGATTTGGGCTAGCATATATCCATGATTGCAGGACTTTAAAATAAAATGATTATAATTATTCATTGAAATTTTGCTTAGCCAGAAGTTACTAGTATTGATAACTGGAATTTGTCAGAAGAGAAATTCACACTACTGTACAATAGCAATGGGTCCTTTCCCTCATTTTAACTTTTAAAAATCAGTTGAGTAACAGGAAAGAGGGAAAAGTGAAATCATATAAAGAACATAACATAACAGGATGTTTATGAAGGATGGATATAAGTTTAAAAGAGTCCTTTAAAGTGGTGAAGTATAAAAACCACATGAAAACTATTAAAACATATCAGAAATGGAATTTATAGTTACCCTAATTACTCATCGCCTAAGAAATTCTTAGAAATAATTTCTTTAAATGAAGCATATGGTGTTCTATTTATTGAGAGGCAGATTTTGCTAATAGAAGAATAATTTCAAATCAAGAGAACCTGAACTCTTATTTACATTTGCCTTAAATTTGAGGCATTTAAAATGTCAATATTTAAAAGAAGATTACTCTTTTTTGTCCTTACATGATTAGGGAGCTCGGTTGCAGAAAACCAGTCATTTTAAAATGTATTTTCCACAATAAAAATGAAATAAAATTTATGTCATTCACATCTATCTTGAAAAGATGTGAATAAGACAAGCAACTGCATAGTGATGGATTAAGAGGCTCGGCTTTAAAACCAGCGTTGTATCGGAACCAGAGGGGGTGTGTGACTTTGGGCATGTTCCATTATCCTTCTAAGACCTGATTTCCTCACTTGTCATGATTATTGTGCTGTGTTGGCTCTTACAAGCCATAATTGAAATCATGTATCATAGTACTTAAACTGGCACAAGATAAATTCTCCAACTATGTTAGCCTAAATGTGATTTAGCAGTAGACATTAATATGGTGTGTTTGATCCCTATCTTCCTCTGTGATCCATATTATAATATTTTACAATATATAAATCACTATATACTAATAGACTATAAATAATATTATAATAATGAACATATTATAACTTTTCTCAGAATTCCTAAACAGAATCACCATTGCCACAAAAACCATTCCTGCCTCAAAAAAGCAACTTGAAATAATGCTTGCTGACTTTCTTTTCTAAAAGTCATAAAATCATTCCAGAGCTCTAACTAGATTTTACTCATTCATTCCTTGGAGAATTATTTATTGAGACCCTGTTTTGTGTCAGACACCAAGGGGAATTATTTTGAAATTGCATCCTGACTTTGTACAGTTTTTGGAGTCAGGGTCTCAGCAGGAAACAGATTGTTCTACGAAACATTTGAAAGAGAGTTTAATGGAGTTACTGTTTACAAAAGTTGTGGACAGGCCTGAGGCCAACCAGAAAAGAATGATGAAGCACCACAAAGCTGGCAATGGTGGAAAATTGTACCAGCACTGTGTCTGAAGATCAAATGGAGACTGTCACTTAATGGAACACAGGGAAACCAGCACTTAGTTAGAAGGGTATGCAGGTGCAGCAACTTAGTAACTTGGAGGGCTATAGCCACTGCTTCGTCATGGATACCAGAGAGGGACCTCATTTTTCCTCCTGCTGGTCAGTTGGCTAACACTGCTTTCCAAGGGCTGGACACCAGGAGCTCGAGAGCTGGAGAGCCCATGGACACAGTCCCTGAGACCAGCTTCTCAGGACACAGGCAGGAGAGAATTTCCAGGGACAAATGAGTATCCTGAATATAATATCTCCTTCTCTTTCTTCTTCTGTTATATAACAGATATGGAATTTTGTTTTTGAGTGTAAAAATAATATATTTTTAATGTAGGACATTTGGAAAACTGCCTTGTGACTTGGGATTCTGCTTTTTCTTGGTCAGGACATGCTCCCAATTGAAGGCACATGAATTTATCCAGTAAGATCTCACACTCAAACTGTTGTAAAATATAAATTTATCTCCATGGCTAAGACCTCACAGAAATGTGCTTGCTTGCCAAAAGATCTACTGATGTTATCCGGGAGCATTTTGTCTTTTTGCTTGTCATAAATTTCCTTAGCAAGGCATCTTCCTACGTGTTTCACACCCTTAACCCTTTGCACTCCGAACCATTCTGGACATTGGCTACCAGCTACTCGACGCTGCTTTGCGGTGGAAACGTGCGTTTACAGACCCTCGTATTATTTAGTATAATTTTGGAACCAAGTAACATATTATAATGATATTGGACTTATATGAATTGGGTGACATCGAGGAATGTATATTTGCAAAAAAAAACACAATATTTTATTGTTTATAATTTTGTACAGTATGATAAGTTTTGTAACACTCCCCAATATGCATTGCAGGCTGATTAGTGCACGTTCTTGTCCGACACAAAATCCGCTGACATTTCTTGTATATATCTTAGTAATTTCACGATAGTTTGATTTAATTTCTTGTGCCATTTCAAGATAAAACTTCAGGGAAACATGCATGTCTCAAAAAGTTGCGTTGAAATAACTCAATTCCCTGTAATCACTAATAAACTGCAATGTCCCCTGAGAGGGGACATCCGAGTGATATGCTAGAATTCCGATATCCTCTGAGAGGGGACAGCGGAGTGCAAAGGGATAAACTGCAATGTCCCCTGAGAGGGGACATCCGAGTGATATGCTAGAATTCCGATGTCCTCTGAGAGGAGACAGCGGAGTGCAAAGGGTTAATATATTAGATTCCTATCCATAGTTTGCACATTGCAAATTGTTCTCCATTATTCCAACTAAACAAACTCTAATTATTTAAAGCTAGTGTAATATTACAAGATCATGTCCTTCCCAAAGCTTCCCTGAAACCCAGTACCAACTATTTATCTCATGGAAGAATTTGATCATGCATAGGATTTTAGCTTTTTAATTATATTCTTTGGTAGAAGAGCTAAAAAGACACTTCTCAAAAGAAGATATGAAAATATTCACTATCACTTACCAGAGGGAAATGCAAATCAAAACCACATTGAGATACCACCTCATACCAGTGAGAATGGCCCATATCAAAAAGATCAGAAACAGCAAATGGTGGAGAGGATGTGAAGAAAAAGGAACCCTCTTACACTGCTGGTGGAAATGCAGCCTTGTCCAATCACTATGGAAAGCTGTGTGGATGATCCTCAAAACATTAAAAATGGAGCTACCATATGATCCAGTGATTCCATTTCTGGGAATATGCCCGAAGAACGTAAGAACACTAATTTGAAGGGAAACCTACACTCCTATGTTTATTCCATGGCTATTTGCAATAGCTAAGATATGGAAGCAACCTACATGCCTCCAAACAGATGAATGGATCAAGAAGATGTGGTGTATATGCACAATGGAATACTATTTAGTGATCAAAAAACATAAACTGATGTCATTTATGGCAACATGGGTGGAACTGGAAAGGATTATGCTAAGTGAAGTAAGTCAGAAGGAAAAAAAAACTATGGAATGATTTCACTTACAGGTGGAATATAAGGAAACCTAACAAAGAATCAGGAAAAAAGATAAAACTTACAGGCAAATTATAGATTTAAGGCATACAGCAGGCAAAAGGTGGGAGAAGGGTCATAACGGGAGGGAAAAGCACAAGGGACTATGATGCTAGTTCATGGGTGCCATGGTGGTGGGAGAATTATGGAGACTACACCTGAGGGGAGATGTCAAATATTGAACAAAAATGAACAGCAATGTAAGAAAATAAAAAAAATAAAAAAGAAAACTTAAATATTTTTTGACTCATTTTATAATTTTTGAACACCTAGTATCTGCCTACTCCATATTTACTGTATGCAAGTCTTCCATTTCAAACTATATAATTCCTGAGGACTGGATTTGCATCACGTGTCACCTGAATTCTATCATGCAAAAGTCTCAGAAGATACACAGTAAAGGTCTTACTCTTACTCCTCCATGCTGAAGAAAGCTTCACAATGTCAATGCCAGTAGTGCTTTGTGTTATTTATAAGTGGATTTCCTCATAAACAAAATGGATCTAGGAAAAAAAAGGTTAAAGATGAGTTTTGCCTCATAGATTTTTTTCCTATTAATTTACCCTGGGCAGCCATTTGTTAGAGTTCACTTTGCTTTTCTTACTTTCTTCATAGAACTTCCTCGCTACTAATTATGATTCTTTGAACCTGATTACAAATAACATTTGCCTCTTGACAGTTCTAATGCTAAATTTTTCAGAGGGTTTCCTTGTGCACTGTGATGTGGTATAATGCTGCTTGTATTTTATTAACTGCAAGTTCAACTGAAATTCTCCTAATGGATGTGTAAAAGAACACAGAATTTATCAAAATAGCTATGGCCTAAGACTTAGATCTTAGCCAATTCTTTAGTTTCTTCATCCAAGATAAATATATATCATTTACCTCACAAAAAGTTGCCCCCCGCCATGTATAACACACCTAATTTGGGAGAAATAAAATAATTAAAAAATTAAGTTAATAGTCGCCTGTGTTTTGTAGACCCTGATAATGTCAAACTGTATCTTTATTTGTATCTATATCTATGTCTACGTTTACATTTATAGTTATATGACCATTTTTAGCTGATAAAATAATAATCTATAAATGTATTTCAAAAATTTTAAAAATATCAAAAAGAAAGAAAAGCCTCTTTCATCTCCTATAATGTCCACTGTTAGTGTTTTGCACATCATCACTAACATTTTCCTGTGCTTGTATTTTTGCAGCTTGATAATCATTGGGTATATCTAATCCTGCATACTACATGTAAAATTTAAATTTTGCATCTTTTTTTTTACATTTAGGAGTATAAACTTTTTTTTTCAGGTTCTGCCTTATAGAGATACTCAAGATTGAATTAACTGTGACAAAATATGCCTATTATTTGTCTACTTTTGTTAGATTTCAAAGAGCCTTTGAGTGAAAGATCTAAAATCCTGTCTACTTTGTTTGGTCAGCATTAGAAAAGCTCAGTTATAATTGTTCTTTGGTGTATATGGAGGAAATTCTTTTCCTTGATATATCAAATGAAATACCTGAAAAGCTTGTGGGGTTCTCTTTGTATAACACTTATGAAGGCAAAGTTTCTCCCTTCCCCCACTCTCTTATCTACTCTGTCAGTTTTGCTGCCAACTCCTGCATAATATAGTCAAATTATGTGCTAGAAATTCAACCCTGGTTTCCTGGGTGATGGTACAATGCCACTACTTAGTATTCCTAGTCACATAGCTACAATTCAATCACACTCTTAATCTATATATATCTTCATGTTCGAGAAGCAGGCTTTTCAAATCAGGCATGTATTAAGGGTTTAAATGTACAGAGTGAGAAAGCATAGGAACTTTCTTGAGCTCAGCAACGATTCAGGACATTTTTTACATCCAGATCCTGAGAAACCACCATATGGACTAACACTTCTTGGATTCGATGATTTCTCCATTATATTTTTTCTAGTTCAATTCTGCAAACTCAGAATTCTTCATATTCTCTCCTAGACTACTGTATGCTTGAACTTTAAACTTAGGCCTGTTTTAATAGTCTGAATTTTCAGAAGCCTCTGATGAGTTTTTCTTTGGGGGTTGCACAGCTAGGGTGCACCCCTAAACACTGTTATTGAGACTCTGTGCTTCTGAAGTGACTGCCATTGAGCTACACAAAACAAGTGTCATGAACTGCAGTGTTTCTTCCTAAAAATGACCACCAGGTTTGTGTGACCAGGGAACGCTAGCTCTTTCTAATTATCGGTCATTAAATGCTTTCTGATAAATACTTGACCTATGTTCTTATATAGATGAGAGATTTAAACTGATGGTAAAATTGAAATTAAGATTTTTGGTCATGTATATTTTTATATTGTTTTTTTTTGTTTGTTTGTTTGCTTTTTCTTTTCCTTATATTTGACAGTAGTCCTATTCCTTAAATTTAGTCTGATGTGTTCTAGCTGTTTCCTTCACCAAATTATTTTTCTGATCCACTTTTTCTTGTTTGAAACAAATGAAAATAATCTCACAGACTTTATTGGGGTCATGTGAAATATTGTAGGGGAAAGTACTTTTTAAATATGAAGTCTTACACATACACATATTTATATATTTGTAATTATTTGGGAGCCTTATTACTAGTTACCCTTTATTATTTATCTCTCCCCAAATAGTTTTTCACTGATTTCTTGGATTTCTGTATTCTATGAACCTCTTTTTTCTCACATTAGATTTACTGACTTGTTAAAATGTTATACGTATTTATACTGGTCCATTTTATCCATTCAGACGTTAGTTTGGATAGAAGAAATAAATCTCCTATTTGTACTTAACTGAGGATACTGAGCTGTTCTTTTTTGTGTGTGTCTTTTGTTCCCCTGTAGGTTTTAGAAACTGTCAGCAAAGCCGCACAGAACAACATATTTTAAGAGGGGTATTTTTCACCTTCATAATGAAGAAAAGCAGGAGTGTGATGACAGTGACGGCTGATGACGTAAGTTCCAAAAGTCAGAGTTGCTGGAATTCCACCCACTTTTTGTCTGTTTAATAAACAAGTCACTCCATGATTCTATTCAAAGGGCTGGCAAGGCTGCTAGCAGCACCACTGTGACTAAGTATTTCTCTGACCAGATGGTGCCAGCATTATGACACAGTATGTGAGGTGAGCTGCAGGCACAGTGTCCTGTCTGCAGCTGGCAGATGGGCTTAGTTTGAGTTTTGTGGTTCTCATTCACAAAACCACCCATCTCTAGTGTACATCCGCATCCTAACTCATAGAAACGCCTCTTTCCATACTGCTTGTGTGATTAGTTTACCTGATGTCTTTCGTTCATAATTTCACCCAGCTCCACCTCACTCTTCCCTGTCATTTCCTATCGGGGTTATTTGACAATTGCTTCTAAGAAGTTTGTGATCTACACATCCACCAGCTTTTGGCACTCAAATGTGCTCCTTGGAGCAGTAGTGTTAGCATCCCCTGGGGACTTATTAGAAATGTAGAATCTCAACCCAAACCTAAGAACTACAGATCAGATTGTATTTTAACAAGATTCCAGGGTAATTAGAGATGTACATTATGTTTTAGAAACCCTGTTCTGCTTTGGGTCATCTGAGGTCTCTAGACTCACCATTTTTCATAACTAGGTATATTGGTCAACTGAGATTATTTCCTTTGCTTTTCCTCATTTGTCCCCTGTCTCTGTGTTTGTATTTTTCCAGACTTTACTGAATTTCTGTTTGTAATTGAGTTAAAAATTATAAACTACCAATCAGATGTGCAGAAGGAGAGAGGAAAATTAAGTAATTTATCTTGCTTTCCGCATAGCTTTTCTTGTTGTAAACAGCTACTGCAGATTGGGAGGGACTGGAAGGAAGGTGAACTTGCCAATTAATGTAAAATAGAGTTATTTTTGCTAAATGCCCAGTCTTTCAGGATTTCTCCTGGTTTTTACTCTTTCTCTTTAATCATGCAACATGTAGGCAAAGGGAGACATGTAACATTAAGTAACATTGTGGTATCTGGGGTGGGCAGTGTTCTTCTATTGTCCTTTTCCATTGATATCTTCTGTTGTCTGTGTGAGGAACACCTCATTTCCCCAGATCTCTCTGCCCTTGGTCTGGAACCACTTAGGCATCTGATAGATGTAAGAGGTGATGATTGCATCTTAGCTCACTGTGAATTTGACCTTCTTGCTCACTGCCTGGGTTTAACCTCACAGTGAGGCTCCGGTTGATTAAAGGTGTAGTTTTGCTTTTTGTGCCATCCTTACCTGTGGGGTCTCACCCTATGGACTTATTACCCCTTTGCCTTACTCTGCAGCAACACTTTTGGCAGGCCAGCTGAAGCTAATCCTCAGCTTCCTTCTGAGTCCTCATAGAGGCTTGTGAAAACAAGTGCAGAGGAAGACTTAGATGTATCCTCAGGCTCCTGCCCTCCAAAACACACTCCTTTGCTATTTTTAGTCTTTAGTGCACTTAACTAGACCTGGTTAGGATTCTGTTCTCGTCATCTGTGACAATATTTCTTTTCCTTATTTCCCCTTTGCCTGCTTCTTGACCACAAGAGAACTTCCCTAGTTATATTCACTTTACTGCATTTGTGTACTGCAGGTATGTGAAGGTAGTAGTCAATGAATACATTCATTGCTTTCTTCCAACAGAGACAAAAGGAGTGTCTTACATGCAGTAAAGGTCTCTGTGCATGCATTCCCTTTCCCAGAAATAGTCTTCCCCCATATCTGTCCTGAAGGGCTAGTAGGAAGTATCTGTCTTTTTATTTTTACACCACAGACTGACTTTCAAGTAAGAGATCTTGACCTGGTGATAGGACTTCCACTATCCCTTGTTTGGAATGAAGAGTGACAATTTTAACTTTTAAACTCCAAGTGCTGTTAGTTGCCATTTGCAGTGCTGTTCTTGTTCTGTCCTTGAGTAGTATGAATGGGATACCAGGGGCTCACTTTGGGCTCCCAGTCCCAACAGTACCAGGAACCAAAGTTGCCAAGAGATGTAGAAAGAATGAGTAACTCTGTCAGTGATTATAGCACAGTGCGTTTATTTTCTCACAGGTATCTCATTCGTGGAAGCAATGGCTTTATTTGTTGAATGTTGCCATTCACTTCAGTACTGGCTAAAGTAAACCTTTTTTTTTCCTCTCTGAGCTTATATACTCTCTGAGCTTATATACTTTATATACTTATATACTCTCTGAGCTTATATACTTTAACAAAAAAAAAAAAAAAAAGAAGCAGCAGCAGCAGCAGCAGCAGCAATCTCATCTCTGAGAAGACCTCTTACGTGAATGGGAATATCAGTCACCCAAAATTACCAACATCTTGCTGTCCTAAGGAAATATTTTTAACTTAAATCACCAAACAAGAAACTTTAAACTTTATACTTTAGCTGGTATGGTTTGTTCCAATGTTGCAAAACGATGACAGTTGTTTTCAAAATACAGTTTCAGTTAAAAGTTTTCATTTTAGCTAATAAAAAAGTGAAAGAAAAATGTTTAAAGAGAAAGATTAAAAAGCAGTATGCGATAAATGATAAATATTATCTATGGTTCTAAAGATCACCAAGACAATACAACTGATTGTGTTTAAAATTTGAGAATCACCTCTCCCCCTCATTTTTTTTTCCTCTTAAGCTTTTGACATCAGTGTTAGATTCTGATTGTGAGATCATGTATCAGGACTTTATGAGTGACTGATAATTTAGTTTCTCATTTTATTCCACCGTGCATCACTTTAAACATTTGAATATCATCTTCTCTTCTTTTTTTCTTTCCTTCCAGAATGTTAGAGATTATTTTGAATGTAATTTGAGTAAATCCTACAGTTCTTCTAGTAACACACTTGGGATTGACCTCTGGAGGGGGAGAAGGTGTTGCTCAGGAAACTTACAGTTACCACCACTGTCCCAGAGACAGAGCGAAAGGGCAAGGACCCCCGAGGGAGATGGCATTTCCAGGCCAACCACACTACCTTTGACAACTCTTCCAAGCATCGCTATAACAACTGTAAGCCAGGAGTGGTGAGTAGCCTGAAAGTTAAATGTCAGTTCTAAGTTTTATTTCCCAATCATTTCAAGTACAGTTTCCTGTATTAAAATGTTAGTTGTCTGTGGAATAACTAAGGCTACTGGCATGGTGAGAATTTGTTTCTTGCTGGGTGACACGATGGTCATTTAAACATTGGGCAAACATTGGGGATATTTTTTGACTCTTAAGATTGAAAGGAACCTGTTGAGGATGGACTGCAATACATTTTTATTTATGTGAAGAGAAAGCAAAATTACTGTCCATGATCTTGTTTTTTTTTAAAGAATTATTTTAGTGTGTATTAATACATTTTAGTTTAGAAGAGCAAAATCATTTTAGAGTACCTAACTAGAGAGTTGCTGTAGTCTACATATAATTATTCCTAGCTTCTTTTAATTATACTCTTGCTTTACTAATTTCAGTTTGTGATTATTTATGAAATACTTAGTTGTAAATCAGAAAAGGAATGAAAATTGTGCTGTAAGAAATCCTTGGGTTGTTTTTGCCATCTGTATTTATGCAAGAGGCTACTTTTAGCTAGTGATGAGATGTCATCAATTACATACAATCTTATAATGGTGTTTAAATGTCACAACACTCTTCATATGTGTATTTGTCATACATTTGATTAATTAGTAAGAGTTTCTCTTTTTTTGTATATAACTTAAAGCTGTTTTTCAAGAATGACCTACATATACAACAGGGAGCTTTATTATTAAAATGAAAAATATTTTCTCTTTATTTTATATAATTTTAAATTATAAAAATATGGCCATTTAAAGTCTCTCTGTTTAAAGTATTTATTAAGAAGAAAGATTAGCATATTAAGTTATTATACAGTATCACACCATAAATTCATTAAAAACAGTTTTTTTGTGGTGTGCCATATACCCTTGCCACCTGCTTAGTTCAGCAATTCTGATCCATATTTCAGTTTATGCTCATTGGGTGATACAGGGAATCTTTTAGTTGGTGGTTATCGACTACACAAAGAATTAGATTTCTGAGACTCTAGGTATCATAATTATTAGCATGAATATGGTTTTTAAAACAGTGTGTATGTTAATGTAATATAGGGCAAATCGGTTAAAAATCTAAGAAGTACTGAGTTTCACATCTTCAGTTCAGTGAATTAACAGAAGCGTCTAACCAACCCATTGAGAGCTATTGAGAGCTATAAAATAAGAGCAATGCTCTCAGATCATTTATTCCACCACATAGTTTGTGTTACTAGCCTTGGTTATGCTTCTGTATATTCACAAATTTGGAGACTTAAAGATTTCCATAAATTTATTCTCAGTATTTTGGCAATGGTACAGTTGTGCCAGTTGCTATAGTATTGAAATGCTTCCATACCAGCTGGTAAATACATGCTTTTCTGAGCTCTCTGATTGCCCTTATAACCATTCCAGACCTTTCCCCAGAAATAAATTCCTCACAGTTTCACAGCTGAAGAGGTGATGACTGGCACAGCAGAAGTCTGGTTTTGGTGGGTGTTGGTGATAGATTTGTTAGAATAACAATCCTGATAAAATGTACCTTGTGAAGTTTCAGTTCATTTAACTCAAGGACATTTTGGGAGTTGTGGATTTGTCCCTCCTGTTGAAGTATCAAATCTAGACTCTGATATTTTGGCATGCTTGTCTTCCTCCCTAGGTTGAATCTATTCATCTGGTCAAAGGAAGTAATAATACTCATCTCATAGGCTACTATGAGGATTAAATGTAGCATTCTGTAGGAGGTACCAACTTTAATAAAATATATATGTTAGACAATCAACAAATGTCAGTTTCTCTCCTTTTGATCGTTTTCCAATAAAACCTTTTGGAATTAAAAAACCGTATCTCAAGTATCAGTACTCTCATGTTGGGAGTCAGTAGTTCAGAGGAGGATTTAGCCATTATCCTGAAAGTTTAAGTTATGTGGTTGGCTGACATCACATACTAGTAATTCATTTATAATATGTCTGATTTATCTAAATTAGCTGGGTACTTTTTAAAGTATGAGAAAATTAGTCATTGACTCTAAATTTATTTTTAAATATAAGCAATTAGAAGTATTTATCCCTAAAAACCCTTCCATTGGAATACTGATTATTGATGGCACAATGGTGATTATTGGTGGTACAATTTCTGGCAGAGGAAACTGACTGAAAGATTTTTTTTTATTAGAAGTAAGGATATAGGGTTCTAACTGTCATCATTGCAAGTTCATAGAGGTAAGGGATACAGTTGAAGATCATGTATGAGAAAGAATTATACTTACTGTTTAGAACAATGAGAATATGGACTCAAGCTCCACCTCTAGACCAAGGGTCAGTAAATGTTTTCTTTAAAGGATTAGATAGTACGTATTTTCGCTTTTGTGGACTTTAGAGACATGGTTGTGACTATTCCTCGCTGCTATTGAAGGTGGAAGTAGACACTGCAGAAGTGAATACATTTGTCTGTGTTCCAACAAAACTTTATTTGTAAGAACACACAGACGATTAGATTTGGGCTGCACTTAGTTTGATAACCCCTGTTCTAGACTAGTAGAGATCTCTAAGACATGATTCTTGCTCTGATAAGTGTTTTGACAATTACAACTGGTGAAATTGTCCTGGAGTTCCTGATTAGTGCACTATAAATATGTCATAAGTATCATATGTCAGTATGTATGTATGCATGTCAGTAAGTATGTCATTATCTCTTAAAATATTTTCTCTGTCAACCTTTTCTGCTCTGCTTTTGGACTTAAAATTAAATGTATTTTGGACCTTGTTTTTATCTTCCATTTAATCTCTTCCATTTTTTAAACATCATTTTGTGTTTTTGTTCTATAGGCTGATAATTGCTTTGATTTGCATTCCAGTTGTTAAATCTCTAATTATGTCTAATTTGCTGTTAAACCTATTATATTGAATATTTTAATTTTGTTGATTGTGTTTTCTTATTTTTAGAGTATTTATTTACTTTTAAAATGTGCTACATAATTTCATGTAGTTTTCTTTTCTCGACATGTATTAATTATCTATTGTTACATATAGGAAATAATCCCAAAACTTGGTGGCTTAAAATAACAAACATATGTACTGTAGATTAGGAATCGAATGTGGCTTAGTTGGATACCTCTAATTCAGTCTCTGACAGGGCTGGAATCAAGTCATCAGCTAGTACTGCAATCATTTCATGGTGGATGTGATCTGTTTCCAATTTCACGCACATCATTTTTGATGAGTTCAAGTCCTCTTTGCCTGTTGAATGTTAACATCAGTTCCTTGTGATGTGGGCCCTTACATGCTACTCATAGCATTGCAGTTTGCTTTTTCCTGAGCTAAGAGAATTGAAGGAGACCAAGAGTGAGTGAGTAAGACAGAAATCAAGCCTTTTTGCAACTTAATCTTAGAAGTAACATTATGTGACTTTTACTTGTTCTATTTACTAGGTCTAACCCACACACAGGGGGATAGATTATGTGGGACATGAATACAAGGAAGTGAGCATCATTGAGGACCATTTAGAGGTTACCTACTACAATGTTAATATTTTCAAACTTTAAAAAAGGTGTTAAATAAGAGCAAGAATAGTCACTTGTCACTTTTGCTCATTTAAATATCTGAAATTTTTATGTCTTTCTACTACTTGTGTTTTCTGATTGTTCTTGCTCTTATTTTAAAAAGCCTTGTATTAAAGTATAATCTACATATAGAAAAGGGTACATATCATAAAGCTGTAGCTTGACAAAACTTCATAGACTGAAGAAATCACTTACCAGCTCCCAAATCAAGAAAGTGAACTGTGTTAGCATGCTAGAAGTCTTTCTTATGTGCCTTTCCGGTCATTACTCTCTTCACTTCTAGTAACACAGATGTACTGAGCACGAGGTTGGGCTTCTTCATTTTCTAAAACCTCAGCAATTGCAACCCTGACTCTTAAAAACATTTAAAAACAAAGAAAACCGAAACAGTTTCTAAAACAGTTTCTCCAGCTACTGTGTCCTGAATTCTCTTTGAGCTTGGGATGTAAAAATGAATGCGGTCTCTTCTGCTTATCGCACTGATATGTAAAGGGCTTGGAAATCATTATTCCCATTCATACAAAAAAAAAAAAAAAAAAAACAACCCGAGCAGGTTGAGTCAACAATTTTCCTTGGATCCATCAGAGAACTGAGGGGGCAGAACGAACCACCACCTAAAATCTGGAGAGCTAGTTGAATCTATAGCTGAAATTTGCTTACTAAGAAAAGGTCATTGGATGACTAAATATGGTGGACACTAGTAATGCTAATGAAAGTAGTCCTAGCAGAGTTTGCAGAGTTAAGGATTCAGAATGCACTGGATTTAAGGATGAACTTGGGAGGCAGAGGGAAAAGGAAGAATGTACAGCAATGCTTTGGTAATGTTTTTGTTCCCTTGAGTAGGTGATGTTCTTTTGTATATTGAGTGTTAAAAGTGATATTACAGGACAAAATAAAACTTTTAAAAAATCATAACGTGGAGCTGAGGAAGAAATGATAGCAATAAAGGATTACTCTTTAAAGATTTTTGTTAGTAAAAGTAAAAGTGATAATGGAATTTGCTCAGGGTAGAAAAGATTAAGGAACAGTGTTATAAAGTGGAAACTTTCTTATGTATGCTGAATAGAAATGACCAGTAGGGAGGGAGAGATTGAAGATAAGAGAAATGGGCAACAATTGATATAGAAAATAGTAGGAGGAACATAGGGGAAAAGATGAACTATAGATAAGATTAGTAAATCCAAGGCAAGAAAGAATGAATATGTTAGAAATGACAAGGAGAGATATAAGAGAACATTATTTTCAAAGATGGGGATGTTGTCAAATACTAGCTGTGCATTAGAATCACCTGGAATCACTTCTTGGAAAAGCAGATGGCTAGATTGTAACCCTGGATTTGAAAATCTGGGATAGGGCCAGAAAATAGTAAGTTCTCAGGTGATACTTATGAAACTGACCCAAGGAACACAGTTTGAGAACTCTGGTCTACATTTTCCCACGTGAAGTAGAAAGATCCCGTGTAGAAAATAAGGATTGGGCCCTTTACTCTCCTTTCAGCCAACGGCATGCATTATTCCAGATCACCAAGCATGAGCCTTTTTTTCATGCCAAGTCCACTGACTATGGTGGGACTAAACTCCCTGTGATAGCTAAAAGCATTGAAGAATGATCACATCTCAGTGATACAATGAAACTATTGTCAGCCCCCTTCTCAGTTGGATAGGAGAGGCACAGAGATAAAGAAGATAAAGAAGGACCCTCTTTCATGGTTTTCCTAGTGGTGCCCTTTTTCCTAAGAAACAGTTCTGGTTTCTCCTTGCTGTTCCCTCAAAGAAGATTATAAATATCAGTTTGCTTGTCTCCCACCTCCATCTGCCTGCAGGCTGTGCTTTGTTTCTCGAAATGTCTCAGTTGTGAACATGATGATTCTATTTGGGCAGCTTTTGACTTAGGTGTGATATCCATAATGTTCCCTGTCCCAACTTTCACCTCCGTTTGTGTACAGTGATGCCAATTTACCTGTTGCTGGGTGGAGTGAGGGTGTGGAGGTGGGGAGGGGTGGTCATTTCACTGAGGTGGTGCCTTGAAGTACCGGAAGTGCTTTATTGCTCCTGCAAACTGTCACAAGTTTATAGCCCAATGTGATTTTCAATAAAAATATTTTATACTCTTGTGCTGCCTCTCAACTGCAGATCCTAAAGCTCGTTTTTAAAGATCAAAATGCCTACAGATGCTGTGCACAAATGGCATAGATTCAACAAAAGCTGGTGTGAGGTTAGGAGATTGATGACACACACATCTGTTTAGCTCTCACCAGGCATTACCACCCACTGAAATCTTTTGTCTGCAGACACTGCTTTTGTGATTTGTATATCAGCCTTGTAATCTGCAAATCAACAATTCACAAAGTCCCCCTCAGGCTCCCATCACAGGTATATGAGATAATGGATAATGGATATTTAAAGTCTTACACTATCCCTCCATCTCTCATTGCTATTCTGTTGTCAGTCAAATCAAATTTATATTAGAATTTGGAGGTGTAGGTTTTATATGGAAAGTACTTGAGATAGGATCTGGACCTCATGATTGCTATAATTGGTGTAATATTTTATAGTATAGATAATATTCTCAGTATAATACAGTATGGTATACAGTGTCCTTTCCATCCCCTTTGTTATTTAAATTTAACTGTACAACAACATTGTGAGTGGTTATTCTTTAAGGTAAAGTGAAAACAAGCAAAAACGGTTTTAACCAAAGTATAATGATTGGCATAAAGGGTTTCATAATAAAGACCTGATGTTTGATAGTCTGTCTCCCACATCCAGATAAAAAACATCTAAGTACCCCTTCTCTTGTGGGGAAGTTCAAGTCACATAAACCCTGCTCCTCTCTAAGAACCCTCACTCAGGCTTTCTTCTCCCTTAATCATAACAAAGCACTAAGCAGTCAGCTACCTCTCCCAGACTACCTTGTTTTACCTTAGAATATGAATCCTCCTCCTTGAGGAATTCTTTTGCTCTTTTGTCTCTGCCAATCATGTGTGTCATTCATCTGATACCCATAAATTCCAGTGCAGCGGGCTATCCAGTGTCTAGCGGGAAATACTAACTGCCCAGATAAAACCGTTTTCTTAGTTTTAAATAAGCTCACAGCCCTGTATTCCTTCAAACATGTGGTCATTTCAGAAAAAAAAAAAATATATTGTGTTTAATACAGGGCTTGGAACTGAAGAATGAACAAGACCTGGTCTCTGTCCTTCCGTTTGTAGTTATAGGCTAGTACAAGAGGCAGATATATAAATTAAAAAATTGCAAAATAGTGTCGATGTGATATGAACAATGTGCTATGCACACGCCAAAGAAGAGGGTGTGTAAAGTGAAGAGGGTGTGTAAAGCCCTACAAGTGTAGAAAAGGATTCTGCATTGAGAGGACGGTGTTCAAATAGTTCACTTTCATGGTAGTAGAAAGTGGATGGGAGATAGCAAGATAATTTAGAAGGACACTGCTTTAGTATGAGTGAGCAATGATGATGAGTAAGGTCAAAGGCAAGGGAAATGGTCACAGGACTTTTTCTGGAGTTGGGATAACATGGTGAAACGAGACATTCTGTTTTTATGAGACATTCTGATGGAAGTGTGTGGGAGGGAACCTATAATATCCATTTTTCCTTCTCTTCAACAGTATGAAAATTTGAGTTTTAACTGAGAATGTGGTTAACCAGAAAACAGACTGTACTTCTCAGCCTTTCTTGCAGCTTCCTCCCAGTCTAGCTAGAATCGAGGTTCTGGCCAGATGATGCCCTTGCAATGAGGAGATATTCTTCCACGCTTCCTTTTCCATTAGGTGGGATGGGTATGCAGTGGGGAGATTTTTTTTAATACAATGTGGCCAAGGGAACAGCACTGATTTGAGTTTAATAGAGTAGCATAACACATAGACACATACAATCATACAACTCACATACACATACACAAATGAATATTGTGGAAGATAATGTGGAAGAACTTTCCTAAATGTCACAGAAAAAATATGAGGACATAGAAATTTTTAAAGAAAAAAGCGCTGTGAAGCTAGTTCAATAAGCCCTGACAATAGGAGTTATTCTGAATGAAGAAAAAGGAGTAAGTGGGATAGGGATAATAAAATAAATACCAAATATTTTTCAGAGTTTAAGACCCAAATCTAAACTTTGAAAAATCTGTTCAATGCACCTGTCATTTTTTCCCCCCTTACTCCTGAAGTGACATTCCTTTTAAAAAGCAGAAGCCAATGCCTCATTTTCTTTGGTGTGACTCACTTTATTAGGGTGAAATTTGGTTTGTTCTAGGACTTGTAGATCTGTGCTGTTTTCCCCAGTACTTGCTTAGAACATTTTGACCAGTGGCAGATTCTGTAACAAACATGTTATTGCCATAAAATGTATGTTGTTTGACTATATGTTGAATATATATTTTGTTGAATATATATTTGTATTCTCCATTTGGGTAGTAGTAACTTCTAAAAATATGTATTTTGAGTTTCTGCATGTTTAATAGTTGGTTCATTGGCGGTCCAACAAATAGTCCGATTTTTTTCAAATGGTAAGAATCGTCTTGGATAATCCTTTGTTACCTGTATTGATGTTATGCTATTCACTCACTAGATTATTCATTTTTCAAATATTTATTGCCACATAATTTTCCAAAACTGAGAATATAGCAGGAATAGAGTTATATAAAAGAAAATGATGGACATCAGATACTATCAAACAATGGGAAATATTTATCTAGCTCAAGAGCAAGATTATATAGGAAAGCTGATTGGTTAAGTCTTGGCAGATAAAGCGATAGTTGATTTTTTTTATAGATGGAATATTCAAATTAATTTCTAGAATGACTAAAGGACAACATTTGAATGGAGGGGGGAAGACAGAGTGACCAAAGATGATGGAGAATGAACAGCCCTGGCTATCCTGGAGCAAGGAGACTTAAATCAGGACAGATGGCTTAGCTGGGGTTTTCATGCTGCAAGTAAGTCAAGTAGAATAAAGACAGCATTGTGAATCAAATTGGGCAATTTGCAGACCATTTGCCACCTCCCATCCCTTCACTCTACACTCTGAGTCTAGTGGTCCCAGTTCCCAGAAGAGGGTCATTCCTACCAGGAGCACATTAAGAGTACCACAGAACATGAAAATATAGCTGCTATCTGGTCACTTGGACTTCTTATGCAGTAGATCAATAAGAAAAGAGAGAAATGACCATACTGGCAGGGTTAATGGACTCTAATCATCATGGTATGGTAAAGCTGCTGCTGAGTAATGGAGGTGGGAAGGTTATCCCCAGCAGATTACAGAGTAATGGTAAACAAAGTGGCTCCTACTTCTATGCCTTGATTCTCTGGTATATGTTTCGAGGACATAGACCACACAGTGGTTTGGTTTTAAATATGTACTTCATTCTAAAAGATAGTGGCCAGTCCTAAAGGTGTTATCTCTAAATTGATGCCTTGGTTGCAACTTTGAGTCCATTACTTTCTTGTCTAATGCTGTAGTTCTGACACTGTTGTGCACTGTTAATTTAGCCCTTGAACCACCACAGGTTCTTGTCCCACGAAACCATAAAAAGGAATTTACAGACATTTTAGATAAGTAAGCAGAGAGAAACAAACTGTTTAAGAACCTAAAGAAAAGTTTATTTAAAAGAAGAAAGTAAGGGCTCCCAGGTATGCTGTACCTGGGAGAGGTAAGGAAGGCATTGTGGGCTTGTGTGTAGGGGTATTTAAACCTTTTTTTCTCTATTCTAAAATCTCAACAGCCTGTTTTGTGATTGGCTTTTTCTCCTGCTGGCTATACTTCTCTGGGAAGATGTGCCCATTTTCCCAACTCTTAAGAGTTTCTCTTTTTACTTCCCCTGTCCAAGGTCTCCTAAAATTAACTATCTCAATTAGCCTCAAATTTTTGCCTTAAAATTTACTTCCCTCATTAGCTCTCCTGGATTTCTCTGTCCATATCTCTCGGAAGTCTTTTAATTCTTCCAAAGCCCCTGCCTGCACTGTCCCCGAAGCTGCCTAATTAACCCTGGCTTGCCCTGGGACTCAGATCTTGGATGCTGTGGTGATTGTAGGATCATTATAAGCATTGGTTCATTTCCTCTTCACACTGTACTCTTTGATGGAAAGTGGTCCTCTTGAATCAGGGTTTTTGGGAGCAGGCCCAGAGTCCGAAGACCCCAGGTGGGCTCTTTCTCAGTTCTTGTCTTCAACAGGGGAGGAATTCAACTTTGAGACCAAAGTTACAGAAAAGCAAGAGGTTCATTGGTAGGTAAGAGGAGGGACAGGAACGCTCTCTAAGTGGAGAGGGATCCTGAGTTGGTAGCCACTGAAGTGGTAAGAAGTAGGTGCTTATATATAGTGGTCAAAGAGTAGGGGTTTGGCCCTTGGTTGTCTCTATTTTGTGTCTCTTGCTGGTTCATTGGGCCCCTGGGAGTCTCCCAGGCTACCAAGGGCCACTGAATTTTCCCACGTTACCTAGCCTACTTTTTCAAAACCAACTTTGGTCTGTTGCTATTGTCCTATTATGTTTGTGTTATTTGTGTTCTGAACATTGCATTTTTAATTGAATTGGAAGGAGGTGGGCACCCTCCTGGTCTGATTGTTTTTTTTATCAATCAGGTTGATAAATGGAGTTGGGCTTGGGACATCCTGTTCCTAACGACTCTCTCTATCCATTTCCTAGCTTCCTCCTTCATTTTGACATGAGTTGACATTATGTAAAATTCCAATTTGGTCATTATGTACTGGAGTCCTTAGAGAGTGGGCTGACTGAGTCACTGTGATTAAGAAAGGCAAACCCACAGCAGGATATGTGTTAGCCCTGGCTACATTAGGCCTGGCCTCTTCTAGGCTAGTTTGCATTCTCCTTGTGAGGAAATAAATCCTGACTCTCCAGGTTTGTTAAGAAGGGTGAATCTCCTTGGGAAAACAGTGGCAGAGTAAACTGTGGGTTTTACTCTTGTCCACTGAAATTTTCCTTCCTGGAAGGCACCTTCTTTCCTTAGGACATGATTCTCAAAGTGTGGTCTCCAGGCCAAAGCAGCAGGGATCTTGTTAAAATGAAAATTATTGGCTCAACCCCAGACCTACTGAATTAAAAACATTGACTGTAGGGTCTGCAATCTGTGTTTCAACAAACCTTTCACATGTCCCTGAAGCCTGCTGGGAGCTGAGAACCATTATCCCAGGGAGTCTCTTACTGATCATCTTTGATGCTACCCTGTCATCCTCAGGGTATGCTCCCCATTTAGCACTCAAGCCCAGTAAACCAAATTACACATGAATAGTTGCAACATTTAAACTAACTTTCCTGATGGATTGCCCATAATCAAAAGAAAATGAATTCCCAGAGTAATGTATAATTATACGTAGTGATTCATAGACTAAACAGATATAGTGACTAAAAGCACCAGTTTTCTAATCAGACAGACTAGACCTTGAATCCAGCTTGTTACTGAATCATGTTGATATTAAGGTTCTACATCTGTTAAATGAAGACAATAAAAATATCTACCTTTTAAAGCTGTTGTGAAAATTGGCATGATGAAAGTGAAGCAATTAGTAAAGATCCTGACTCATAGACGGCATTCAATCAAAGGTAATACATTGTCATTTAGCTTAGTAATCAAGAGTTCAGAGCCCCTTATCTGTAGTGGAAAGCAGCAGAGGCGTCAGCCCACATCCTCAAAACATGGAGCATGCTGTACCCTTGGAATTCAGAAGCACCCTGAAGCGTGTCTAGCGCTATAGGAGTTTAGGTCAAGTGGGGTGCGGTGATGCTTTCATGACTGCTCCTACAGACCAATTACTGGTTCACTATCTCAAGACCAACCTGTTACTAAGCTATTGTTTTGGGGATCATTATCTCCAGCATTTACAGGACATGGAATGAGAGTACAGATTGGAGACCAATGCAATTTATATTTATAATTTACAGAGCAAGCTTAAAAACACTTTATTCTCTTCGTGATCAGAATAGCAATCTCCATAGTCCCTGGAACATATAAATATGCCACTTCACATGATAAAGGAACTTTGCAGAAGTGATTAATTTAAAGACCTTGAGATGGGAAGATTGTTCTGGTAAATCCATTAAATGTAATCACTGTGGTCCTTCCAAAACATGGAATAAGTTAATCAAAAGGAATATTTATTTGTAGAGAGAATGTTGGGAACACATGCAAGCAATATAGTAGAGAAGGACATGAAAGCTATAAAACACATAGCAGAAAGTTTGACTTTGTCAGCATAGCAGGTTCACTTAGGCTTCACCTCTGGACCAGTTAATGTGTCCTTGAGAAGGGGAAATCTTATGCAGTATGTTCTAAATAGCTAATTCTCATGGAATGTTTCTTGGTTTTACTTTTGTAATAGAAAACTTGAAAGCTTTGGTTCTTCTGATGTTTACACTTTTGTTCTATCTATCTATCTATCTATCTATCTATCTATCTATCTATCTATCTATCTATCTCTCTCTCTATCTCTCTATCTATATTTTTTTGCATAGAAGAACTGGAGTGTAGGCCAGAGGTGCAGGTGGCTGACAGGATTCACCAGAGACAGCAAGGGGAGCAGAACAGGTAGATCTACTGAAATTCACTGCTAATGGGTGAGAAAGGAGAGGTCCACTGCACCATATGTGGGTTAGCTGGCAGTGGATCCAATTCAGGCCACCACAGTGGGCCCTCTTGGTGGTAGCACTGAGACTTAACCCTGCTGACCCCTGGTGAACTCTTGCCACCTATTTGGACTACAACACTCCTTCATTGTAATTGACCTTACTAGTCATCTCCAAGTCAGTGAGTGTCCAGAATAAACAGAGGAAAGTCCAAATTTTTATAAAACTTCTCAGGCCTCAAAGTATAGTGTAATGAATAAATAAAGTAAAATAAGAGACATTAAAAAAAAGCAGGCTTGTCCCTTCTCTAGATGACTGTGTTCTTACTATGGACTAAGTTATTTACCCACATATCAGAGCCTTAGTGCCCAATGAGATGGTATTTGGAAAAAGGGTTCTGGGAGATAGACTCTGTACTAAAAAAATAATCTGTACTATTTTTTACTGCTGAGTTTACATTAGATCATGGGGGTGGGAAACTCATGTTGGGATGAGTGGCCTGCTGAGAGAAATAAGAGGCAGAGGTCTCTCTTCACATGCCCACACCAAGGAAAGGCCATTGAGGACACAGCGAGAAGTTGGCCATCTGCAGCTATAATGAGCGCTTTCACCAAAACCCATCCATGTTGTCATTCTGATCTCAAATTCCCATCCTGTGAAACTGTGAAAATAGAATTTTCTTTTTGCCCTTTAAACCACACAGTCTATATTATTTGGTTATAGCAGCCTGAGCTATGGAGGTGACCCCTTTTAACAGTTTTCTTCCATAGTGTGTTTTTACTGCTATCTTCATTTGGCTTGATGCTAATTCATAGACTAATTACAGAAAGATTGATGTAAATATGGAATGATTCATACCCTGAAGTGTATCACGAGAGTATTTTCCTTGTGGATTGAGTGTTGTCCCTCAAAAGATGTTGGAAGTCTCAACTCTCAGTATCCATGAATGTGACCTTGGGAATTAGGGTCTTTACAGATGTGATAAATATGAGGTGGCATTGGAGTAGAAGGGGACCCCAAATGCAATATAAATGGCTTCACTATGAGAGGAGGAAAATCCATGTGAATAAATACAGAGACATACAGGGAGATTGCCTTGTGGTGGCAGAGGCAGGTACTGGAGTGATGCAGCTTTAAGCCAGGTGTGGTGAAGTGTGGCATCATCAGAGGCTCAAAGAGGCGAGGAAGGAGTCTGCCCAGAATCTCAGAGGGAGCATGGCTCTTCTGCCAGTCTAATTTTGGACTTCAGGTCTCCAGAACTGTTAGAGAATCCATCTCTGTTTTAAGGCACACAGTTAGTGGAGCCTTGTTATCGCAGCCTAGGAAATGAATACACTTGCCTTTTTTTTCTTTCAAGCAACATTTTCTTCTTGCCTTTAATCTTCTCACTCTATGGTTAACATGCTACATTACTTTAAAAACAAATGATTTCACAGGCATGGGAGCCTGTTTAATTCTGGATGATCCGGGGAGTAGTTCAGAGGGTCTGGCATCCATGCTACGGTATCCCCCAACACCTTGACCCTACACTCTCCTTCTCCTGTTTGGTAAGCCCAACCAACCACTACCAGAGTGTACAAGTGTAACTGATGATGCTTGGGAGGTGATTTCAGTTAAGGGCTTGCCAAATGTGTGATTGGTAAAAGGCCACAGAGTTTGTCTCAGGTGCAGAAGGAGCTGAATCAACTAGAAAGGGCATCCGACCTATGTGGCAACCTGTACTGCAGAAGCTTTTTTTATTTTTATTTTTTTTATATTTTTATTGTTATTTATGTCTTTTACATTTTGTATTCCCCTTGGGTAGCCCACCACCAATTCACTCGTGATCCATCTCCATGGTCCCTTGTGTTCTTTTCTACTCCATTTTGTGATCTTATCCTCCCACCCCACCCCCCCCCCCCCCCCCCCCCCCCCGCTGAATGTCTCTCTCCTATTTGGTTTCCTTGTAGTCCTGTTATAAGTGAAACCATTCGATATTTAGATATATAGAAGCTTTTTAAAAAATGGAACCTCGGGCCTCCCTAGTGGTGCAAGGGGTTAAGTCTCAGCACTATGAAGCTATTGGCAGCCACTGCAGCACAAGTTCGACCGGGCCAGGGAGCTGACCTACATCGAGCAGCAGACCTCTCCTGCCTTGCCCGCTGCTCCCCTCAGCAGTGTATCTCAGTAGATCCACCTGTTCTACTCCCCACTCTGTCTCTGGTGAATCCTCTCATCCCCCCTACACCTCCGGCCTACACCCCAGCTCTTGTATGCATAAATAAACAAATCTTTAAAAAAAATGAAATGTCATTCAATACATGTGAACATGTGCTTTTAAAAACTTTTCTTGACATAATTAAGTTTTATAGTTATATATGAGAAAAGTATTACAGTTAAATAACCATTTAAAATATTTTTTTAAAAAATATTTTTTAAACATCCTTGTTTATTTTTTTCACAATGTAGGATTTCTCCCTTTGGGTGCAGTCACCAGTTTTTCTACCACCAAAGTACCAATAGTCCTCCCCTAGTCCATTGTGCTCCCCCCACCCTCTTTCTTCTCTCCTCTCCCTCCTCTCCTGAGTATCTCAGATCTACAGTCTACTTTTAAGGGTCAGTGTTAAAGTTTGTCTTTCTCTGATGCTTTGTTTGGTTTCTCTGGATTCCACATATAGGTAAGATCATCCGGTATATCTTTCTCCTTCTGGCTCACCTCCAGTAGAAGTGTGTTTCTTCTATTGCTCCCAGATAAGCAGAAATGAATTATTTTCTTTTGTTTCATTTTCCAACACAAGGGGGCAGCATTGTTGTACTTTTCATTTCCTGTATGACTAATTTTGCTACATTTTTGTGCACGTTTAAAAACACAGTGCAGCACTTTCAAATGGATAATCATTTGAAAATTGCGCAAAATTAGACCCAGACTATTTGTCACTTAACTGATATTTATTTTAATGCTGGCTTTGAAAAAATGTGCTATCTGATGAGCATTCATACACTTTTTATACATTTTATGTTTGCTTTATTATTTCTGATTCCATAACAACCACCGAGTCCTGAGAAGTATTGTATTTTGTTGTGTTTATGTATGATAACTTTTTAGAAATATGATTTCATTTAAATGGAAATTTCAATTATATTATTGGGAAATAGGTACTAGGAGGTAGACCTGTTTAACGTGAAGGATGTGTAACTGCAGGGCATGTGACCTTCTTGCATGATGTGACACAACATGGCTGAGAGAGTAAAGCTCGTGCCAGGTATTCTGGTAGGCGCATAAATATGAATGGACTTGGAGATTGGGATTGTAATGTAATAGTAATAGGATAATAATAAGAAGCAATAGTAACCTTTTTTTTTTTTTTGCTGCTCACTATATCTTAGATCCTTTACTTGCTTACCTTTATTTCTCTTAACACAATACTCTAGTAAAGGAGGTATTTTTACTCATTTTCATAGGTAAAGAAGTAGGAGCCTTGTTTGGTTAAGTGATTGACCCATCAGTCCATGAAGCTCATAGTGGCAGCACTAACTGCAAAACCCTGGCTTTCCCTGCTCCATCACATTGCCTCTCATAGTAAACGAGATTGAATTCAGAGATTATAAAAAAGTAATTTGACTTGATAGTAAAACTTATTTTCCTTCATCCTACCCAGTTTATAGATTTGATTTAGCCTAGTCTGCAGTGATGGTTACTTTTGTTGTGTCAACCAGACTGGACTAAGGAAAGTCCATATAGCTGGCAAAACCATGATTTTGTGAGGTGTTTTGGCAGATATTAGCTTTGAATCAGTACACTGAGAAGACTGCCTTCATTTGTGTGTGTGGGCTTCATTCAATCTTTTATGGGCCTGAATTTAAAAAGAGAAAAAAGAAGGATGAGTTTGCACTGTTTGGGCTGGGACATCCATCTTTTCTTGTCCTTGGATATTAATGTTTTGGGTTCTTTAGACTTGGATCAGAACCAAGGCCATTGACCTTGTAGTTCCTAGACCTTAGGCTTCGTACTAAGACATCTTAGCTCCCCTGGATCTCAGGTCTCTGGACTTGGAATGAATGATCCCACTAGCTTCCCTGGTTCTGCATCTTGTAGATGGCACATGTGCGATTTGGGCATGTATAATCACATGAGCCAATTTCAGTGATAAATCTCATTTATGTATATGGTGTTTGTTATGTTTCTCTGAAAAACCTTGAGTGATTCAACTATCTTATGCAAAATAAAAGATACTATATCAAATCTAACTTTTATTATTGCATTTATTATTTTTAGCTCTTTACATCTGAACAGTCAGTTAATGTTTTATGCTCAAGACTCTTAGGTTCAACAGGAAAACTATGGGGGCATTTCAGAAGACTCCAGTGCCTTGTAGAATTGTTTCACTGTACTTGTGAATCGATGACTGAGATAGGATAGTGGATTTTGTATGGTAGTGCAGTATATTCACATAACAGATTTTCTCTTGAGAAGGCCAAGGTATAGTAAAGATGGTAGGTCACCATCTCCATTATCTAACAGTGGTGGGTGGAAGGTAGCATTCATCTTAACCTTTGAGAAAGAAACTGATATCTAACAAATTTCTGAAGTAGATTGTCCACAATTGCTAATCTTTGAAATTCTTTAACTAGCACTCTTTATTCTTGATCAAATGACTGTATCGTTTTGAGTTTAATATCACTTAAGAAGTCAGAAAGGCTTGAATTTTTGTTTTAGCTTAATCAATTTCTGATCCTTAGCTTTGGGAAAACTCTCAGAGCATCAGATTCCTCATCTGTGAAAGAAAGATGAGAATTAAACTAATTTCTCAAGGTTGTGCATATACATATACATGTATATCTACCTATATTTACACATTTGTACACATATTTTCTATTCAGTACACATATTTTCCATTTAATAAGTAATAGCAATATTTTAATCTCTGTTTTGTGACAACAGCATCCGTCTCTTTAATGCAGAGTTGTATGAAATTTTCTGTACTGCCCACTGAGGCCACTGGGTGTCTCTAGAAAGCTTGAAGTTTAAGAGCAGGAAAAATGCTTATGATGTTGCTGTCTGAACTGTAAAGTTTTGTAAAAGTATGAGATGGAAATGGTCCCTTTCTCTGAACTCAATTCTAATCTGGTACATGCCAGTATATTTAGTAGTTGTCTGTTTAGTTCAAATCCATAAACATTTGTAGAGCACTTAGTATTTACTAAGGAAGCATTCTTTCATTTTACAAAAGGTACTGGATATTCAGCAATGAACAAAATGGACTAATACTTTGTTCCTAGATCAGTTATATTTAATGGAGTGCCTTATATTTAATGGATTTCCTTAATGGAGCAGATGATGGGGATAAGCTGATGGCAGAAACAAAGGCATGGAGGCTTGGAAGAACACAACTTACACAGAAAAGAGCAAGCAGTTAAGTGCAGCTGAAGAATATGTCACACTAAGTGTAATAAATATGTGCTTGTGCTTACAAGCGCTAGGGAGAATCTGCTACTGTGATATAGGACACCTGTGATATAGGACACCTCCCTGTTGTGGCTGACTGGGCAGAGATGGAACCCTGATTCAGTAAAATCTATTGTCTTTCTAGGGATGTATGACTTATGGGCTTGAGTCAAACCAATGAGTTGGCTCAATCAGATTCTCTTTCAAAAACTTGAAGCAAGGATACTGAGATTGTTGCTAATCCATGGAGGGTCTTGGAATTGGGAGTTTATCCAAATTTGGAGGCTTAGGAAGTTATTTTAGGCCATGTGAAAACTGACTGGAAAGCTGTGTGTAGAAAGAGAAAAGTGGAGCAAGTCCAGAGATGAACAAAGAAACAGCAGCTTCCTCAGTTTCTGCTACATTTTTAGTTCTCAGCTCTTTAGACCTCGTGTAGCAGGTATTCCTTGTTCTGGATCCCAGAGATCTTCTAGATCTAAAATTAGGGAGATCATATAACTTATTTTACAAGCTGGCATCTTTTGAGAATGAAAATGAACACTATTAATAATTGCAGTCATGAAATGGAAACTTACAAACATAATTTGCGGTATATGCAATTGTGATCAGGAAGTGTTTAGAAACTCGATCTCCAGAAAATAACAACAACAGATCAAAATTTGATTGTAGTATTTGTTGACTTCCATGTTGTGAATATTCCCACCATGGTTCATTCCAAACTGCTAATATAATATCATCTGGGTTGAGAAATTCCTGAAAATTTAACAATCAGCTTTATCAAGCTGTAACTTCAAACAATACTATCTTTGCCTTCTAACAAGCACAGCCTACTTTAGAAATTAACTTTATTACACCTGAGTTTATTTGTTGAGCATGAATTATGCAAATACATTCTTACCTGGAGTCTAGAAACTTCAAGATTCTAGATTTTCTTTTCTTGTCTACCTTTTTGTTCCTATTTCTGCTTTTATGTAAAGATACCTATGTATTTTCAGAGACTGGAAAATGCCTCTATCTCTCACTGTCTTCTCCAGTAGTTCTCAGTTGAAATGAATTCCAATGAAATGGTAGTTCTAGACCTATGCTACCACTGTGCTTAACTGAATTGCTAAAATAGTTGTTTATTTACAGAAGTCTTTCCAGTATATATGCCAAACAATAAAATGATTAAGTAACTAGAACTTTTTCAGGGATAACTATTCCACTATGTAAAAATTTAATCACAAAATCACACTTGTAAATAAAACTGATTCTGAGCTTTCAGTACACATGAAATTGAATCAATCAAAATCAAGGATAGTTTCCCTGTCCTTGTACTTTGGTTATACAGGGGAAACTAACTTTTATAAACCCTAGAGTGGAATTAATTTCACCACAGAATTCTTTGTGCTTGCAATGTGTCCTTTAATGCCCTTGCTAGTACAGACTGATGATGATTCTAAATAATAATAATACTTGTTCTTCAAAAAGTATGTATAAAGATGTTCGCTAAACATTGTTTAAAATTTTGAAGGGGTAAAATTTCTACATATTTAACAAACATTTAGTTTGCACCCAGATAATGAATTGCTCTCAAATCATTTACCATGTTGTAGAATAGTTGCCACCATGAAAAGATATTCAGACTATATTGCAAATTGGTGAGAACAATTCACAAAATGCTTTTACGTGTGTGTGTTTGCACACACATGTGTGTTAGATATGAGTTTAGGAAAAATAAATCGATTTGACCTTTTGACAGTAGTTATATTGGGTAGAAATAAAATCACATTGCTTTATTTTTTGTTTCCTTTTCTTATTGTGCCCTGCTTTTGTGGCTTTAAACATGCTTGGCTGCTTTAATTAAAGGAAAAATTATTCTCAATGAACTTACTGAATTTTGAAAGAGATATATTCATGCAAATGAACTATAAAATGAAGCATATATGTGTGCTACATATATGAAATGGGAGCATGTGAGTTATTCATTAAATTCCTACCATTTTATTTAAAGATAGGTTTTAGCAAGGTGAGCAGGAGTAACCTGGAAGGATGAAAACACCTTGGACAACATGAATTGGTGTCTGCTTTAAGAGTTAAAACATCTCATCTTATAACAGGACTATAGGGAGGCCGGTGGGAGAGAGACAATCAGTGGGGGGGGGGGGCGAGGAGGGAGGCGGAGGGAGGGAAGGAAAAGGGCACAAAATGGAATAGAAAAGAACACAAGGGACCATGGAGATGGATCACGGGTGAATTGGTGGTGGGCTACCCAAGGGGAATACAAAATGTAAAAGACATAAATAACAATAAAAATATATATTAAAAAAAAAAATCTCATCCCCCAGTGGAGCAGCGAGAACAAAGCTTTTACTGTACTATTAATTAGAATTCAGCTTTGCATAGTCTGTGGTTGCAAACTTCAGTGAAATTGCTACAGGATCCTATTCTCAAAGGGTTACAAAGCACATATTGTTGTCGGAGTAAATCCAGTACAGAAAGATGTCATCCATGGAATAAAAATTAAATGCATTTTATATGGAGCAAACCGTGTTAGACACTTTCATAGGTTTAAATATTAAGCAGTGGTAAACATTACTAGGACTCTTATCAGCTTTTATACTTAAAAATGAATTTCTTATTTCCTGTAAATCCAAGACAATTTTTTAAAACAACTTTTCTGATGGGAAAAATATCTGAATAGAATGGAAATATTGTCAACTATGATGGTTTTCAGGTAATGGACCAAGGTAGCCTTGAGTACATTTCTATAAAGCAAGTATCATATTTCTTTATCTTTTCTCCAGTGTGTGGCTCAGTTCCTGGCACGTAACAGGAACACGCCAACTCTAGGCAGACTTGATAGAGCTGGAGAATGTGCTTACCTGCCTGGAAGCCTCCAGTCTGTGTTTGTTGTGGGATAGAATGGCATGATGAAAAGAATACTGGACAGAGAGAGATGAGTGATTTAGATTCTCATCCCAGCTTTTTTGTTAATCCAGTATCAGACTTCTCTGAGTGAGTCCATTTACCCAGTTGTTAAAACAGAGGTTGGACTAGATTAACTCAAAAACTCAAATGGAAATTTCTTTCTTTTTTTTTTTTTAGATTTATTGTTTTTTATTTATTTATGCATACAAGAGCTGGGGTATAGGCCAGAGGTATGGGGTGGAGGGGAGGGTGACAGGATTCACCAGAGATAGAGTGGGGAGCAGAACAGGTGGATCTACTGAAATATACTACACTGCTGAGAGGAGCAGTGGGTGAGAAAGGAGAGGTCTGCTGTGCCATGTGGGTCAGCTACCTGGGCTGGATGGAACTCACACCACAGTGGCTGGTGATAGCTTTATAGTGCTGAGACTTTAACCTCTGTGCCACCAGGGAGGCCCAGAAGTTTCTTTTGTATCTATATACCTGATTTTCAAAGGCATCATTCAGGGTTTTTCCTTTCTTTTCTTATGCCTAGGCGTGTGTATTTATTAATGTATTCCCCAGATGCTTACTGAATGCCCTCTTGTGTGTCATTGTGCTGTCATGGAGAATGGGCTCTCATGTAAGTCAAAAACAGCCCCTGGTCTTGAGATCCTTTTCTCCAGTGAGACTTGTGTGTCCTCTTAATTGATTGATTATGTTTTTAAAGTTTTTATTCATTGTTTAAAGTAGGGTCTTACAGTGATGGAAATTGGGAATGTTCTTATTGGCGAAATTGTTTGCTATCTTAGAGCTCTTTCTGATGAGATACATGAATTCAGAAAGATTAAACTCATAATTTGTGTTTCTTTGTGAATTGTTCAAATGGACCAGAACAATGACAAATTTGGTGTTTTCTAGCATTTTATTGGTGACAGAGTGGATATATTTCATTACAGTGTAGAGGTATGTTTAAACTGTAGTTTTAAAATTCTGTTATGTAAATTAGGTCATATTTTTCAGTGTAAACACATCTGTAAATACAAAGCTGTGATACATACTGTGGATACATCAGTAAAGAGTAAGCTGCCCATTTGAAGGAATGGGTCAGTGACATAAGGTGCACCATATTGTCATGTGATTGTAATTCAATCTATATATTATTTTTACTATAGATTTTTATTAATGCAAAGCATCTCTGTACTTCAATAAAATGGGGATCATTACACTGAAAATACCATAGCCGTATTTTGGCACAGCACAGGTCTTTTTATTGCTTTGACCTAATAGTGAATGTACTTAGCCATTTCATCTGGTTTTACTTAGGAAACACCATATTTCCTGAAGGTGTAAAAGTCAGGATAGACTGATTATGCTGCTAAAACAACACCTTCAAACTCTCAGATGCCTAAAATACTTTAGATTTTCTTCTTGCTTATACTATGTATTTATCATGGATTTGGATGAGGTAGACTGATCATAATCCTTCTGGTACCCTGGTTGACAGTAGCCACCATCAAACATTTTCATGAGAAGTTTAAGAGGACAGAGAGCTCTGGAGGGTCTTACCTTGACAATAAATTGTTTGGTTATATCCAGTTGCAAATCACTGGTCAGAATTAGTCACATGTTTCATATTCTCTCCAGGGGGCAGGAAGTACTATTCTACCATCTGTTTAGGAGGAAGAGAGCTGGTATACTTGATGAGTAACACTAATTACTACCATACATGGCATAAAAGACTTGTTTTCAGGCATTAGCTATTAGCTCTCTTAATTTGCTAAGGAATCAGTTAACTACTGGTTATCCTTGCCACTTGTTTAGTTGAGAGATCGTTTTTATTACTATCAAAGCAACATCTTCCTTATGTGTTATTTCATTTATATATATGTGTGTGTGTGTGTGTGTGTGTGTGTGTGTGTGTGTGTGTGTGTGTATTCTATATCGCTGAAATTTTATCAACCCCTTCAAATTTTAGACTTGTGAGATTTTCAAAGATTTGTATTTCTATACTCTTTTCCCATAGATGTGAATCTCTTTATTACTGTGATTCTCGAAAACATTAAAAAAAAAAGTAAGTTGAGGTTATAGTATAGGTCTTGTTTCTTTAATTCTCCATCTTCCCTTGTGTTTTCATTCACTAGCTTCAGGGTTTTTCTTTGAATTGCTATTTCAGTATTGTTCTTTGACAGTACTGGTCCTGTACTAGTGCTTACTCATTTTCCATTCTAATGCACTTCTGACCAGATAGGACTGTGTCAGAAAGCCATTTTAGACTCACAAATACATCTAAATATGAATGTCAGAGGTTCATTTCATTATTCAACTTTCTTAGGTAAAGTAGTAAACAATTGTGAATGTATTTTTCTTCATATCTGCAAACTAAAGTATCACTTTTATATGCATTAACAATTTTTATTCACTGATAGATTTACTTATTTGTGCTATTTATTACGGGAGCTGCCGGTATGTTACATGGCTGTTAAATATTTTGGGATACATACTTTATTGACTTAATTAGCCAAACATGACTGTGTCTATGGTGGGTCTGAAGTTTGGTAGAAACTTAGAACATAATGATCATTAGAACACTGACCATTTTCTCATTGAATTCACAGATAACTGGGGAAAATGGATTTGTTAATATGTTAAGAAGCATATGAGTTTCATAGGTAAGGTACCTATTGAGTACCAGGGAAATTCCAAGAGGTGGAAAAACAGTCTGGAAGTGTCAGTGAGACCTTCCAAGAGTAGGGTGATCAATTGCCATTTACTGGGGTCATGAATAGAGTTCACTGGGCAGGGGAGAAGAATATTGCAGGCATGACAAGCTTTCTGAGGACTAAATGCATGAGGGTATGAAAACCTGGGGAGAGGGAGGACTGTGAACACAGTGTGGGGAGTATTTGGGAACTGTTGGCAGGAGATGAAGTTTGAAAGAAAACCCTGGGCCAGGCAGAACAGCATCTTGGCTTGGGTTTGCTTCAGAAGAATGTAAGTTACTTTTTCAGGGTAAAAATGGATATGAATTAACTAAAGGTAGTAGCATTTATCTTCTATTTACCTGGGGTCATTCAAATTTACGGAGGAAGAGAGGGACAGAGTCAGGTTGATATATTCAGAAAGATAAAATCTAGCGGGGGATACAGGAGCAGAAGCTAGAAATAGTGAAACTTGGAACCACACAGAACTTAAATATTGACTTCCTCTGCTTAATTCTCCAGGCAATTGAGAGAAGTGACTAATTCTTGTACTTTAATTTATAATATTGTGACTATGTGCTTAGAAAATGGCAGCTGGTCCTTTAATAACTTGATTGCTTTTTTAACATAAAACATATCCATTAAATTTTCTTTCAAGTACCAATGCATTTGTTAGAAAGCAGCAGACATGTTAATAGCAGTCATTGCCTTCCTCAGCTAAAAAAATCTACGTGGTACTAAGTACTTATTTAGACATTTCTATTAATAGTAGTAGGTATACTGAGGTTTCTAAGGAAGTCATTTCATGAAGAATCTTCTGCAAGAACCCATCTGTGGAGAAAGCAAAGAGTTGATGTCACATATGTAGCCATGGGCAGAATTTGAAGAATGATATGTAGTTGAAGTGAAATGAAAGTGCTGAGAAAGTAATATTTATTCCAACTATTTCAAAAGTAGAATATGATAGTCCCTGACGTGTTTGTAGAGGATGCTATTATTATCAGTATCAGCTGTTTTTGTCAAATCTAGATTAAAAATGAGGATGAATTATTTGTGCCTAATTTGCTAACACTAAATAACCATCTCCTAGTGTTTTGCTATATGCCTGTAGCTATAATGGTATATAATTTCAGAGATTTTGGAAATGAGCATCATTATGTATGCTGAAACATGATAGGTCATAAACTCTTCTTTCTTTGGATTTTTATTCTTTTTTTTTTTAATTAAGGTAACATCGACTTACAACATTGTATGTGACTTAAGGGACTAGGTTCACACCTCCTCAGATGTATGTCACCACACCACACCTCCCATCAAAGCACCTATAGTCAGTTCCCCACCATACACCATTGGCCCTTCCCCCTTTTGGTCCCACCCTACTCTCCTCCCCCTCTAGTAGCCTCAATTCTGTGGTCAAATTTCTGTTTTTTTTGGTTTAATTTTTCAGTTCCTTTGTTTTGTTTCCCTGTGTCTGAAATCATCTGGTATTTGTTTTGCTCCTTCTCACTTATTTCACTTAGAGTAAGTCCCTCCAGTTCCATCAATGTTGCTGCAAATGGTAAGAGTTCATCTTTTTTTTTTTCTTTTTGTTATAGCTGAGTAGTATTCTATCATGTATAAATGTGACATCTTAATCCACTGCTATTGTGGGGCACTTAAGTCCTTTCCATAACTTTGGATTTTTAAATTACATGTCTTTAATCTTATGAATATAAAAGTTGTTGTTTGTGTTACCAAGAAATAGCCACTATTTGCTTCTCTCTGTTACGAAATCACACTTTTTACATACAGATATGTTTTGATGCCTATGTTTTGTGGCTTGATGGTCAATTATTTACAAATCATTTTGTTATTTAGATGGTCACCCAAAATGCCAGGAGATGACTCCTTCAACGAGCGTGCTGGGTGTATTTATGTACTTCTGTATAGTACCACATTTTGCTACATTACACTGAGAAGAATATTTTTTTTTGTCATTTGGTTTAAGCACTTATTAGAAATATTGGGTTCTCAGGAAGTCTATATATCTTTGACTTTTGAGTCTTAGGGTTGCTTTTCTATAATCTCTTATAGGTCTAGATTTAGGAAGAGGTGTGGTGAAGCTGAATATTACCCTGAAGAAGGGACAACTTAATATAGTCTGGATCAGTCTTTCTGGGATGGAAAGTAGTTTTGGCCAGTGAATGGTGATATTCTTCAGTTGGTGTGTTTAGAATTAGATAAGACGTAATCAAATTGAAGGGCTGTGGTATTTACCAAAAAGTAGTGGAACTGAAGTAATAGACATAAGGGACTTTACTCTGTCTCAAATACTCTGACTTAATGTTTTTTCATGGATATTTCTGGACAGTATTTTCAATATTTTTCACTTATTAGGTGCAGTTATACTACAACTACTTAGTCGTCTTACATTTTCAGTAAGGACAGGAGAAAATAATATGTGCTTTTGATCTTCCCTAGGATCAAGTTTATTGTACTTCTGCCATTTGTTGTACATAAAGTTGAATATGACAAATTGTTACTTTAGAGAACTTCTAGTTCATTGAATATTTTGTTTTGTACATTCTTTTGATTACATTTAGGTGAAGTTCTAGGTGCAGAGTATTCCTCTGGCTAAAAATCTATCCTTTCTTTTTTTTTTTCCCTTAAATTTATTTATTGTTATCAAAGTACTATGATTTTACAGCCTAGCTAGATAGCCAGCACTGAGTTAGCTAGTTAACAATGTTGGAAAAATAGAGCTCCAGAACTGACCTTTCTAATTATTTGGAAAGCTAAAATAAGAATTATTCCTTAATACAGATCCACGTTCACAGACCTAAGCTGAAAGTGAATGAGTGAGAGAGAAATGCTTCAGTTCATAGACAATTATGAATAAATGTAGGTGTACTAATGGAGTTATTCAAATCAGTGACTATTTTTATATTTACAGATAAAATAGTAGTATATGTGTATGTTTGTATAAATTAAGAAATATATTCTCTATTTTAGAGAGTAATTGATTTTTAGAGAAAACTTTCCATTAGTGAGACAGAGCTAGATTTCTTTAGGAATTACTGGTTTTCAGATTTGCATCTTACCTCTTAGAATATGAATTTCTTTAAGTGTACAAAGAGAGATGAAAATACATATTGTGCAAAGTTATTGTTTTATCTGCAAAGGTACTAGAACACAGTACATACTAGGAATTGGTAGCTATTTTCTTTCTGTTGTTAACTTATTTTTTTAATGAATATTGAAGTGCTATTTTGAGCAAATGATTGCAAGAAGATATTGTGGGAGGAACACAAAGAGAAATAAAATAAGATCTCAGATTTTGAAGGAGTTTGCTGCAGTTTAGATGGAGAGATAGGCACATTGACATATCAAACAAATCTGAAGCAATTCTAATATAAAACATACCAAACAATGATAAACCTTTATAAGACAGAAGTATAGCAATGGAATGGTTTTTTATGTCTTAAAGATGGGAAATTTAGATCATCATTGTTCTCTCTCACAATCTCTATTTAGAGATCTCCTCCCTAGATGTGGCTGTCATAGAATACTTTCAAAAAATGGCTTAATTTTTTAAAGAGGAGTTTTCGTTTACAACAAAATTAAGAGGGGAGTGCAAAGACTTTCCTTATACGCCCCCTAATCTCAGACTTACATAGCCTTCCCCACCTACTATCAATTTCATTCACTAGAATATTGCCTTTTTTTTTTCCTTTCCAAGGATGAACCTACATTGACATATCATAATCACCCAAAAAAAGTTTACACTTTACCTTAGAGTTCATTCTTGATATGGTAGATTCTATGGATTTAGACACACACATATATAAAGATATTTGTCCATAATTGTAATATCATACAGAGTATTTTTCTGTATCCTAAAAATCTGTGCTCTGCCTATTCATCTCTTCCTCCTCTACCCACCTCACCTCTGGTAGACTCTGATCTTTTTATTATGCCCATGGTTTTACCTTTTCAAGACTACCGTGTGGTTAGAATCATATAGTTATGTAAACTTTTCAGATTGGCTTCTTTCACTGAGTATTTAGGGTTACAACAGAATATTTTTAAAATTATTTTTTTTAATCTTCTTACATCATTGTTTATTTTTGTATAATATTTGATTGATCCCCTCAGGTGCAGTCCCCTCAGTTTTCCTACGACCATAAGCACCATGACCGTAACCATAGTCCCTTGTGCTCTTGCCTCCCCTGTTTTCACCCTTTTCCTTTCCCCTCCCCTGATCTATGCCTCAAATTGCCAATAGAATAATTTTGAATACATTCACCGATGTTGTTGAGAACCAGCATCAATAACCATGATGTGTCCAACTACAGTAAATAGAACTGAGTTTGTAATTATCATGAGTTGTTTCAACTCAGTTCTATATTAAGTTCTATCATTTCCAATTAACCCCTAACCTCTAAAACTATTTTTTTAAATTGGCTTCTTGTATAAGAAGATCTTAGCCTAATTACAGGTGTTCATGGCTTGTCACCCTGTACTGCTGTGGTGCTTCTATTCTCTTTTTCCTGATCCAATGACTGATCCTGGCATTCCCACTGAAAGCAGCCTCACAAGCCTTCCTATCTCAGTGTTTTATGTAGTCACAACTAATTCATTTGACTTTGCACCTGAGATAACACTTATTTGTCACCCAACCTAAGGACTTCTGAGTTTGAGAATGCCCATATTCTCTCTCTCTTCATTGAAAGCAGATTCCTCTAGTCCAGTAACTATTTATTTAGGAAAATTGACCTACTAATTATATGATTCTGTCTTTTTTGCTTTTGGTCTTGTTAAATGCTAGGATTCCGTAAGATCCGCTCTGAAAACATGGAATGCAGAAGTACAAACATTGGTGTACATCACAATCAGCTGAAGACTTGTTAAAGCACAATGCTGTGTCCTCTCCTCTCCTCAGGGTTTCTGATTCTGTAGGTAGAACACTTAAAGGTCCACAAGAGACTGGTGATGGTTCACCATATTGATGGTGGGAATTTTATGGGGACTACACCTGAGAGGAGAAATCAAACATTGTACAAAAGTGAACAATGATGTTTTATTTATGTGTGTGTGTGTGTGTGTGTGTGTGTGTGTGTGTGTGTGTGTGTGTAAAAGAAATATAGCCCCAAGTGATGCTGGTGTGCTGATTATGGACCCATACTTGGAGAACCACTGGTATAATGAAAAGAACACAGAATTATAGACAGAAAAGTCTCTGATGCATCATTTTCAGTGCTCTGACTTTGAGTAAACTTCTTAAACTATCTTAGCCTCAAATATTTCCCTGGGAAGTTTTCTCTAAAATAAAAATAAAATAAAACATAGATCATGGGATTATTTTAAGAATTACATGAAATAATTATTCTAATCACTTTCAAAAATAGTATTACATGTTTTTCTCTTTGTACTTTTTTAAAAAAATCAGGTATAATGTTACTTTAGATACTGTGGGGAATGGAGACATGGATGCATCCTTCTTGTTCTTCTAAGGAATGTTAGTCCAATCTCGAAAGTCACTCTGTTATTCAAAGATATTTTCTTTTCACTTTGGAAATCTTGCCTTAGACTTTGAGGAGGAGGTTTTACTTTATTTAAGGTTGGGAAAGTGGACAAATGGTAACCTGTCAGGGAACCGTATTGAAAACCTGAAAAGTAACAGAGGTTAGAGTTTTCTAGGGCATCCTTAAAAATGCGATAATGTCTGTAACCCTTTTTAGATTCTGGAGTATACTATCCAAATATATGCACCAGATTGCATTACAAATGCAATGCCATTTAAATTTTAAATGTAATTTGTTAATTTACATGAATTACCCTGCAAAATACTTGGTATGAACATTTACATCTTACAGTCAAGTAACTGAGAAACAGAGAGCCTGAAGGAATTGCCCCATGATGAGGAAGAATCTGGCTTATGTAAGATCGCAAAACACAGATTCCTGATAAATAATTCATTCACTTAGGTCATTCTCCCATTTGATTGCTCTTCAATTTACCAGGGGTTTAATTTGTTTCCACGTAAGTATTTTCACATACTTTTTTTTTTATAGATTGTTGTGTTTTTTGTGATTAGTAATCTTAAAAAGAAATCAAGAGTACTCTTTAGGAAATGTAATGTTATCTATGGCAAAATAATTCTTAATCACAATGCAGTGTTTCTGGGTGGCATAAATGATAGTTTAGAATTGAAAGGAGAATTACTATGCGTACCATAAATCTCCTTGACAACAAGCATACTGTTTGGAATACTGAATGATTTAGAAGTTTTTTTTTTTTTTTTAACAGACTTGGGGTCTCTCACTTGGCATTTCATTCCCTTGTGTACATCATCATTTGTAGCAGATATTTTTTAAAACCTCATTAAATGTTATCCATTTAACACATGGTTTTGGCCATCTAATTTAGTTGTATTTGAACATTTCCTTAATCCTTTATCATTGTCATCATCTGTCTCCAATAGTTACTGAGATGAGAAAACTGAAAATGAAGTTCAAAGAACATTTTGATTACTTTACCAAAAAGAAACTCCTTACTGGAACTCCACTCAAAAAAAGAAGTGATTCACACATCTTTAGTCTTCCCACCTAGGGACGTGTAATGCCAGTTGCACATCCCCCAAATTTCTTTCTCCTCATTTTGAAATGAAAAGAAAGCCTTCTCAGCATATAGTATTCTGTGCAGATTGCCTTCCTGCCTTTGGCAGAGCTCCTGTTTCTCCTGTGAATCATGCCTCGGACACAGCGTTACATTGTACTGTCTGAAAGAGCCAGTCCTTCTGGGTGGTGGTGCAACCAGTCCATTGGAAAGGTCACAAGTTCATGTCTGTTTTGCCTTCTGTACAGCAAGAAGTGTTCTGGCCACACAAAAGATAATTGCAATTTTCTTTTAGACTTTCGATGGCATCTCAACGTTGGTGGCTAAAAAGCCATCAGTGGTGTATTCAAGACAAGTCTTATTCTTGTCTTTGGTCTGTCATTCCTTTTGTTTTTCAGACTCTCAGTAATGATAGGAATGAATTTGCTTAAGGACTTGATTGAGGTGACTGAGAAGGGGGCAGATGATCTTAATGGGAGCACAGATAAATGTGCTTGCGGTTTAATTAAGTGATCTTTATTCAGCAGACATTTATTGAACTCCTACTGTATACCCGGTACTCTTTTAGTTACTGAAGTCACTGTGGTAAATAAAACTAAATAAAATGAAAAGTCTTTATCCTTATGAGGCTTTTATTCTAATGAGGGTGACAGACAAAAACACTGTCATGAGCCCTTAGAATAAAGCTGAACAAGATCAAAGGAAGATGAGGGGAATCAGGAATAGCCTCTCTGAGGAGAAGATGAGTGAACAAAAACCTGAAGGAAATAGGGAGGGGGCCATAGAAATATCTAGAGAAAGAGCTTTGTCCAGGCAGAGGTAAAGCAAATAGCCCCAAGTTTAGTGTGCTTTGCTATGTGATGGAACCACGGGTAAGTTCAACATTCATTTGAGATAGGAATGTTTTGTTGATCAAGATCATACACATCTATGTAAAACACATTTGAAAATATTACCTTAAGACAAAAGAACCACTAACACTTCAAGTATGTGTAGAATGAAGACATATAAAATAGTGTGTTCTGGTAATTTTTTTCCCAGTAGAACCATCACAGGGTTAAAACAATATGCTTCATACATAATGTACTGTAACTGTTTTTTTTTAACAACTGAAAATGTACAGAAAATGCTGTTTTGACTATCTTTAGTCTTCAGCTGTTGCTGTCACGATTTAGAAATTTGGATCTCTGCCTTAAGAGGCACATTTTCTTAGCTATAAAAAAATAATCTGATGGAATCTACAGCCGTAATCATAGGCTATGATTTTAGAATAGAAATCACCTGCCATAAAGGGGGAAGGGCAATCCTTTTCCTTTTATCTGATTCTCATTGTCTGATTCTCAATACGCTTTACTTTGAATATGCATCAATATATATTTTCATGAAGATGAAATTGTCTTTGGCTTTGTATGGCAAGCATTAGCCCTTAATATTAGTAAATACTGTACTGAGTCCCCAGATGTGTCTGGAAATCCAGAAAACAGAGCCAAGAACCTGGTGTTAGGCACAGTTTGGAAAAAGGAATGAAAGAATCATTAGTTTTTTATTTTGGCATGAAGTATACCTATAGTATCATCTAAAGTTGGACCTGCACTCCAAAAAAGAGAAAAATCTAAAAAGATGGAATAAAGATGGTATTATGAATTTGTTCTCCCACCACTACAATTTCCAAATTATTAAAAGTAAAATGAAGATGGTGGCTATAGCTAAAACAGTGCCAAGGCTGGGGGACAGGTCACTGTGAGTTCTCACCCATGTGCTCAATTATAAGACAACACTCAGGCTCAGGTGCAAAAACAGTAGGTCTTACTAACAAAGGGGTGTTGGGGGAGAAGAAGAGATTTATTTATTTACTTATTTTTAACGGAGGTAATATTGGGGTACCTCATCAGGAATTACCACCATAGTGCACCCACCACCAACTCACCTGTATTCCACCACCATAGACCATTGTGCTTCCTACTGTCTTTGTTCTTCCCCCTCCTCCATCCAGTAACTCTACCCCTAGGCATCTATCCCCAAAATTCAAAAATACAAATTCGAAGGGAAACTTTCACTCCCATGTTTATTGCAACAATATTTACTATAGCCAAACTAGGAAACAAGCTAAGAAAAGTGTTTCTAAGGCTACGAATGACTGATTATCCTACCCTAGACAGTGTCAGAAAATCAGAAGTGGTGGACAGCTCTAAGATGTGCCTGGACACATGCCAGCAGTGTTGGTCAGCATCAATCAGCAACTGATGGTGCCAGAGAATAGGAACCAGTGTCACAACTCTTAAAAATGCCTTTGGGCCAACAGCAAACAGCTCTTTAAAAGACACTGAACACGGGAAATAGTGCTCTCTGCACTCAATGTCAGAGGCAGGGCTGGAAGCAGGTACAGGGGTCAGGTCTCTGAGAAAGTCTGTGGAGGTCTCTGTCCCAATGAATCTTCCCAGTGAACCTGTCTGCAAGGGTCTTTCTAGAAGTCCCTAGGAATCTGCTCTGAAGCTGTCTGATTAGCAGTCTCAAGCTGGCTACTATTCTGGCTGAGTCCCTGCCTTTCAATTCTGATTGGTCCTATATAATTCCAGCTATTTGTTGTCAGTAGAGCTCCAATCAGATAGGTCTATCACTATTCCGAATGGTTTAAAAAAATCTTGAGTGGCATCCATTAGAGCTGGAACTTGATTGGTCCTTTGAGGGCTCAAACCTGATTGGTCCACTTACAATTCAGACATGGTATTCATAAATGAAACCCCAGTGTGTGTGTGGGGCTTCCAGATATGACCTATGTTGTGGTCGGGCAGACAGTTAACACTGTTGTTATCATAGCCTACCAGGCTGACTTGAGGGCTGCCATAGTGCAGCCTAGGGCTATGCTGCCAGAACTCTGGGCTGGCCTGCAGGTTCTATGTGCTACAGGCTGGCCCTCAAACCTGACTGTTGTGGCAGACCTCAGTAACGCTGGGTCGGAGGAATCAGGAAGCCATGATGGCTCCTATTACATAGCTATTGTAGCATAAATAAAATTTAAAATCCTAGCCTCAAGCTTGAAAAATAAGTGCAGATGTCATTGCAAAATCTGGTTCATAATAGTGAAAATTGTGTTTCTCTAACTCAGGAATCCCAAAACACAGGTTTCAGGAGTGTCTGCTAGTAGCTAAAATGGGCTAGGAATAGAACCTGTGTAAGATATTTCCATCTTTTAATGTTTAAGATCAGAGAGAAAAAAGAGGTATATTAAAAAAACAACTAGTTTTCAACAGTATGTGAATGTCAAATAAGTTCTAATTTTTAGTTGCACATGGACAGGCTACAGTACATAAAACTGGTACCTTCTCTTCCAAAATTGACTTAAAACTGATAAGGGTACGTTCAGACAAAATTATTTTTAACAATTGTCACTTGTATAATTAATTGCTCCCTGGGTGAAACTAATAATTTTTGTTGCCTATTCAAATTCTTTTGTAATATCCTGAAATAGGCATTTATGGAGAAGCAATTCTAGTTTCAGGATATGACATAATTGAAATCAATAGACTTTTATACATTCCCTGCTTTTTATATTTAGGACATATCTATATGTTCCTTTCTCATTTTTCCTTTGCAAAGGAGTATGGAGGATTCAAGCATCAGTTTTGAAGTCTGATTGTGTTGGCTTCAAATCCTCGGTAGCTGAGTGATCATGGATAATTCATCTTACCTATCTGTGACACAGTTTATTCATCTGTAAATGAAATATTATAGCAGGATAATTTCAAAGGGATATTATGAGTTTTTAATGTGATTACAATGTATGCAAAGTACATAGTAAGCTCTCAGTAAATACTAATTATTGTATCTTATTCCCCAACTTGCTTTTTCTTTCTTCTCAAGAGAGACCTGAGAAAAGATCCTTCTTTCATAGCCTGCAGAAGGAAAAAACTCTCCCAACACTTTGATTTTAGAATCTAGTATCTAGAACTGTGGGAAAATAAATTTATGTTGTTTAGCCATTTAAGTTATAAACTTTATTTATTTATTTATTTATTTATTTTTGCATAGTATGCTGGGGTACAGGCCAGAGGTGTAGGGGCGGTGAGATGGTTCACCAGAGACAGAGTAGGGAGCAGAACAGGCAGATGGACAGAAATACACTGCTGAGGGGAGCAGCTGGCGAGGCAGGAGAAGTCTGCTGCACCATGTGGGAATCTCCCTGGCCAGGCATCGAACTTGCGCCATAGCCGCTGATAGCTCCACAGTGCTGCACTTAACCTGTTGTGCCACCAGGGAGGCCCATTAAGTTATATACTTTCTTACAACAGTCCTAGCAAACTAATACAGATTTGGTACTAGGAATTAGTGTACTGCTGTAGCAAATTCTTAAAAAAGTATGTGACTTTGGAATTGAATTGTGGGTAGAGACTAAAAGACTCCTCAGGTATTTGACAGAAGAAGTCCGTGTTGACTTAAGGAAGCAACAGAAATATCATTAAGGTGTTTCTTTTGAGGTCTCGATGAAAATGAGAAACATGTTATTTTATACTAGAGGAAAGGTCATTCTCATTATAAAGTGGCAAAGAACTTGGTTGAATCATGTTCTTGTTTTTTTGATGGATGGATGAAAAGTAGAAATTGTAAGTGACCAACTCACATTTTTTAGCTTAGATGACTTGTAAATCAGTGTGGAAGGCATGCCTTGGTTGCTTGTTAAAATGCAAGTGGAGAGAGAGAAATTGAAGAAGGAAAGATAAGCAAAAAGTAACCAACATTTAAAGATTTGAAAAATTCTCAGCCTGTTCTTACTGCAAAAAAAGAGAAAATGTGTTCTGGACACATTAAAGGTGTAGCTAGACAACTGTTTGCAAAGAAATCAGAAATGTGCTTCATGAATCTAATCAATCATCTGGGCAGTAGTCATGAATAGAGATGCAGTTACCCAGGAAAAATAAGTGGGGGACTCGTGTCTGATGACTTGGAACACTGTGAATTGCAAAGGAAGCCAACAAGGTTTTTTGAGAAAATTTTATCAACACATATACCACCAGACAGGGGAGACAGAAAGGATGAATTGAAGGGAGATTATCAGATTTCTGAGATTCTACAGGTAGGAAACTGGCGTAGAACCATCCATTGGCAAATATATCATCTGTTAGGAAAATTGAAGAGTGACCTTGGAAGCAATTCAGAGGCCAGAGACTGCTACCACTACTTTCTGACATCCTGGACCCAGTGGGCATAAACCTGCAAAGTGAGGGTAGCATTCTCTGTTATAGAAAGGGGCTTTTTCTCCGTCTCAGAGGGTGACCTTCTTGATTCTGGAGGGCAGAACCCCACTGCTCAGATGTGAGAAGGCAGGGCCACCATTGCAGTGAGACAACAGGACAGAGCATTGAGTCAAGGAGGATTATTCTCAAACCTCAAATTCTATGGGATACATCGTGGTAATTTTCAGACTTGCTTAGGACCCATGGCCCTGTTTTCTAATTTATTCTTTTTAGAATGGGAATATCTGTGACTGTTAATCTATGACTATCCCGCCATGTTTATTGTTAGTTTTATAGGTTTACAGGTATAGAGCAATTTTTCCCCAGGATGAATATTTTGCCAAATTTGGCCCATAACTAATTTGGATCGTTTAAATGAGATTTTTGGACAAAGGGTTGGTGCTGGAATTAAGAGTTTTGGGACATTAAGATGGTGATGTACTTTCATGTGAGGAGGACATTGATTTTGAGGAGTCAGAGAGCAATATGTTTGGGGTATATTGCTTGTTCCTCAGAATTCATATCTTAAAGTCCTAACCTCCGTTACATCAGAATGTGACTTTTGTTGGAGAAAGGCACTTTATAGAGGTGATCAAGGTAGAGATTATTAAGGTAGACCCTGAGATTATTAAGGTAGACCCTGATCCAATAGGACAAGTGTTCTTATGAAAGGGGAAATTTGAACAGGGAGAAATGCATAGAAGGAAGAGATACAGGAATAAGATGATCATTTACAAGCCAAGGAAAGTAGACTAGAACAGATCCTTCCTTCACAATGCTCACTCAGAAGGAACTCACCTTGCTGAGACCTTAATTTTGGACCAGATAAAATAAAAATCATTTGGTCTCCAGAACTGTGACATAATACATTTTTACTGTGAAAGCCATCCAGTGCATACTTAGTTATGGCAGCCCTAGGAAAGTGACACACCCTTTTTTATTACAATATTGTATTCAGAATTTCTGTCTAAGTGCTATAAAAAGCTATCTAACATGCATAGGGATAGTTGCAAGTACCTCAATTATTTAGGATGGAAAATAAAAGTATTAGAGGATACATCTTTTTTTTTAATTGAGTGACAGTTTTTAATACTGTATGTGATTCAGAAGTAGGCCTATCATCTGATTTATTCTTTGTAATTCCAAACCAAAGAGAGGAAATTATTGGACGTCAGACTAGGGTTCAAAAGAAGGAAAAGCTTCTTATCATTTAATATTAAATCTGAATATAAAGTCTCTGTGTGCCAGATAAAATTCAAGAAAAAGGTGAAACAAGAAGTGTGCTTGTTTGTATTTGTTAGTATATGTTATTGGATAGCTAGCTCCTTGATTTTTTTTTTAATAATAGGTTGAACTGTGATCAAATAATAGAAACCATTAGGGTAGACTAAGGCAAAAGAACTCTAAAGACTGAGCAAAGAATCCTTCCATATTTTTTCTTATAGGACAGACAGGGTGAAGATAATCCACTGTAAATGAGAGTATCCCAATTAATGAGAGAAATGAAAGGGAACATGGTTTTGACCTTTTAAAAAAGAATAACAGGTGAATAAGAAGGCAAATAAGTTTAAACTTATGTTTAGAATTAGACAGTGATAATTGTGCCACTAGACCATATGTGCCATGAAGACAGACACAGGGTGAGCTTAATCATGGCATTTTCCCTCAGACTAGTATAGTGCCTGACTCATAGTTGACATTTAACTAATACCAGTAAATGAACAGATACTGTCAATTAATATTCCAGGGGTTTTAAACATTTAGTTGGCATGCACAAAGAATTTTTATATGCATGTGAGAGTTTTAGATTAAGAGTTATGTAAAGAATAAATCATGATCTTTATTTTCTAAGAGCAGAGTTTTTTTTTTTGTTTGTTTGTTTGTTTTGCTTTTTGGTTTTTGGTGAGGTACATGCATAGAAGAAAACAATTATAAGCTGACAAAAATTTTCTCTTGCTGTGATGCCAATGAGAGACTTACAGTATGTAAGGAACAAAGATTCATAAAATACAAAATAAACAAAAATATTTATTGAAAGTAATTGAAAAATTGATCATCCCAGATAAAACAAAAATTATGTAAAGCTTTTTAGAACTGTGATCTTAAATTTAGTAACAGATATGAAACATTAAGCAATAATTAAGGCTTACCAGGGAAAATGGGGTGTTGTATTCTTGGCACACATTACCTACACAGTGTGTCTTTGAGGAAAGTGTAGAAATGCAGAAGGAGGTAAGAAGGAGCAAAAATACCAGGTTTCTTTTTAGAAGCATTTAGTGCTACAAAGAATGGAGTCTGCTGTTTGGGAAAGTGATCAAGGTAGGAGATATAGCAGGGAGTCACCTAGAATCCACTTCTAGAAGGGTTTCTTCCTAAATTGCTACTAAAGACAAAAAAATTAAGGGAAGGGAGGGAGGGAGAGAGGAAGGAAGGAAGGAAGGAAAGAAGGAAGGAAGAAAGGAAGACACAAACTTCTATTTCCTCGTGATAGCTCCCCCCAGTGGTGGCAGCACTAATTACAGCTAGCTTGAGCTTCAGGAAATCTGGGTGGTCCAGATACAAATTTCCTACATGCAAAGAAACACTGAGATTAAGTATGCAAACACTGAAAACTTTGGAAAAAGTTTTGATAAAGCCGGAGGGTTATAAACTACAAAACAAATTTGAAAGTTTCATATTTTATAATATGCTTTTTCTATTAAAGTTTCTGGTTCCAGATAAGACAGGAGTAATCATGTTCCATTCTACCTCTACCATTAAATACAACTTTAAGTTTTGGATTTAATAGCATGGGTCACTTATTCTGGAACTCTGAAAAGTAAATGTTAATGGGAAGATTGGGGAAGACGACTCCATTGTTAGAAAAGAAACAATCTAAATAAAAAATGGGCAAGAATCTTCAAACAGACCCTTTACAAAGGAGATATATTGATGGCAAATAAGTACATGACAAGGTAATCGTACTAGTCATTAGGGAAATGCAAGTAAAAACCAGAATAATGTACCACCTCACATCTCCGAGAATGGCAAAAATAAGAAGAGAATGAAAAGAAAATGTGCTGGTGAGTCTGTGGAACTGTAATTCTCATGTAGTGCTGATAAAAATGAAAAACAATGTACCCATTCTGTAAAACAAATTGACATTTTATTTGTATGCTTATCTTATGGTCCAGTAGACCAACTTTTGAATATTTGCTGTAAAGGAATGACAGCATATGTTCACAAAGATCTATACATGGATACTTACAATAGTTCTATTCATAATTGCCCCAAACTAAAACAGCCCAAATATTCAGTGGATGAATCGATAAACACACTCTGGTATACCTATAAATCAGAATACTATTTGGTAGTAAAAAGGAATGAACTATCAGTAAATGTAACAGCTTGGCTAAACCTCAAAGACATGGTGCTGAGTGGCAGTCACTTGGCCTCAGAAGTTGAGTGCTATATGATTACATATATGACATTATTGAAAAGATAAAATTATAGTGATAGAAAATAAAGCGAGGATTGACAGGGATTAGGATTGAGAAGAGGATTTGACTATAAAGTTACAGCTCAAAAGAGGTTTTGGAGGATAGACTTGTTCTATATCCTGACACTGATCAACATATTTTTACAAAAGTCATGTTACTGAAATAAAATTAGTCATTTCCTATCAATTTATATGTGCTCAACACAAATATAACAGTCAAATTCTAATTTTGGCTCTAGTTTTTTTGTAATATGCAATAAATTGATGTTTAAATCACAAAATGCATGCCAATAGTAATAGGCCTATGGTTAATACCTGTAAAAAATCAAATCATAGACTATTTCTTAGATTTCTTCACTTGTCTCTTGTTTAGCTGTTCAGGAATAGAATAGATGGAAGACAGTTTCCATTGTGCAGAAGCACAGCCTTAAGACTCAGCTTCGAAGAATCTAGAAATAGTCTCCATTCTTGTGGGTCATGAATAATTTCTAAGGCATTCATGAGGCCCTCAATATCAGAACAGAATACCAGCCTACTTTCCTTTCTGAAGAAAGGCTCCAACTGCTGGTGGTGCTTTCATTATAAAGTAATTGTGACATCTTCTTCTAGAAGATTCCATTGTTGGAGTCTTGATCCTAGCAATTCTGCCTTGTTCTTGGATAAGTCTAAATCACAAACCAGGTCATTTATTTCTTCCTGTGTTAGTCTGTGTGGGGTTGATAATGAACCACAGTGAAAATCTGGATCACTACATGCTGATGGAACAGGAGAAAAACAGGTCAGCTCACCCTTGTCTTCATCAGATGAATCAAGAGAATATTCTGCTGGAGATTCTGGAATAGGAAGTCCCTCACCATGTGGAACTGGTTTCACTGCAGACGGAATGTTTGGGTAGACTATTCTCGACTTCTTTTGCTTCATTATTCCGCTGGAAAGAGGAGGAACCAAGCAGAAGGAACAGTCTTTTATGTGGCTGCTTGGCTCTCTCCACACCATGGGGACTGCAAACGGCATTAATGGTCTTTTGCCATTTAACCACTGAAAGCTGTGTTGTACATGTGGCACAGCATATATGCAGGGCCCAAGGCTTGTCTTGGTCACCAACCTTGCATCTGAAGTAAAGATGATGAGCCTTCTTCACTTGAGAAGTGATACTTTTCTTCTGGTTGGCAAATGTCACTTCCCCACAAGTAGAGCAGAAATTGTCCACACTATTAATGCACTTTCGAGGCATTACTGTTCTGCATTGTGCCTAAATGGATAAAATCACAACAGTTCTATGGAACAGTAGCTTCAACTGTCTCGCACAAAGTCTGAAATATTTTTAATGCTCAACCTTTCCGACAGGGCTTTCTATAGTGCACTGCTGACGTCAGCTAACTTCAGCAGCTGCCTGGCAGTAGTATTGCATTGCATCGGAAAATGATGCAGTCAACTCTGGATGATGTGTGCATGATGGTATTATGCAATGCGATGCAATATGACATCATTCTAGGCTGATTTAGGATGTTGTTGCAGTCCTACTGGATAAATTTGCATGGTGAAACGTAAAATGAATTATCTAAAATATCTTCAAAATGAGAGCTAATAAAAAATTTTCAGGGTTATATTCATGTTCAGCATACCAAGATACTACAGATTAGGGCATTTTTAAGTCAGTAACGATCTCACTGTTGACCAGTGTTATGGTATTGATTATATAAATCCACACATGTATTAAATTTCATAGAACAGTGCACTAAAAATGGACAGTCTTACTGTATGATTAATTAAACAAAAGAAACAAAAAAGTAGTCAAAGGAGATTTGCAAGTTATGTTTTGTTGAAAAATCTTTGTAACAGAGCTTAGAATACTTACATTAAAAATGTCTCCCATCTTTGATTTTGCACAACTTGCAGTTTTATTGATAATGAAATGTTTACATGACAGTAACAGTAAATTCAAGTTACTTTATTGGTTTTAAAATTTCATAACAGGGCCTCCCTGGTGGTGCAGTGGTTAAGTGCTGTGCTGTGGAGCAATGTGAGTTCGATGCCCAGCAGGGGAGATTCCTACATGGCACAGGCAGAACTCTCCTGCCTCACCTGCTGCTCTCCTCAGCAGTGTATTTCCGTAGATCTTCTTGTTCTGCTCCCCACTCTGTTTCTGGTGAACTTTCTCACTGCCCACGTGTCTGGCCTGTACCCCAGCATGTATGCTTAAATAAATAAAAATCTTAAAACAACCTTCATAAGTCTTGATAAAGTTCTACTTTCTGCATTATAAATCAAAAGCCATCATTAATGTGACTGAACGTTTAAAAATTTCTAATGTGAACAGATTTAAAAATAATAGAAACTGAAGTGAATAATCCAATCTTCTAGCAATTCAGTGAGCTGGTTTTGATTTAAACCACCATTTTGGAAGTATTTTCCATATTGATAGTTATTATGTATCCTTTTCAGGCTCATTCAATTAAAATATTAATTTAGAAAATACTATTTCTGTAAAATAATATGCAAACATATACTTAAATGTGAAATGGATTCCTGAAGATGATTCTTTTTTAAAGAACAGTGGAGTGGATTTGACTAAATTTTTATGAGTGTTATGCTTTCTGTGATCTCTGCAGTATCGTATTTAATTGCTTTTACACATATAATTATTTACATTAATTTTTTTAAGTGTATATTGATATTATACCATTTTTTTTCATACAAATTTCCCAGAAGACTGCTGACTGGGTATAAAACAATAAGAAGTATAAAAGTTCATTTTATAGAATGAGGTTTTCCCAAATTTACCTTTGTTTTTAACATATATGTCCTTCTTATCCTATTTATTTGAAATCCTTCTTGCAGTTAATTTGCTGACAGGTTACTATTATCTCTGGCAATTCCAAGTACCCTCTTTTAATGCAGTTTTAAAAACACCTACCATGGGAACAGTTGCTCTCCTTGCATTTAGGTATCTGACTCATCCTTGCTAATATATCTTGATGTTAACAATGACCTAGGAAACAAAGACAGGAGCTTCATTAGTATTTTTATCTATGTAAGCTGCCTTCACAGAATGTGCCTCATCAAAGAATCACCTAATTACTTTGCTAAAACCAGAAAGCACCTAGGAGGGGGCCTGGTAAGTCTCTCTTAACTGTATACCACTTAATGAATAGAGATTACAACACATGGTATTCTGTTTGGCAATGCAGTGAGGAAATCAATAATAATATATTTTTAACAACAACAAAAAAGGTAGTTAAAATGGTAAACATAGCCAAGCTTTTTTAATTTAGGAAGTTAATTTTGAAATCTTTTGTAACCTCCAATACAAAAAGGACTAGCTTTCAAGACAGTAAGAAAAATCTGGGGCTAACAGGAGGGCATGATTTTTCAAATTCATGTATTCAATGAATACATTTCTTCATTATTTAAATTCATATTTTCAATTACTAAATATTAATCAACCAAGAGGAAATGTAAAGCTTTGGAGATGACAAGATGAATAAAGTAGTTTATGTATTGGGAGCTCAAATATACTATGGGGTACTGTGAAATCTCCTGAGAGATGAATCCAGTGCTGGTGGGGTATACAGTTGGGATGAAACATCACCCTATGGAGTGTGGAAAGATCTCCACAGAGAGTTTTTCTTTAAATTTAGCTTTTGTGGGTTAAACTTAAATTCTAGGAGTTATAATTAGGTGAAAAATAAATAAGGAACATATACTATAATCCGTGATAAGTACTGTGAAGAATAATAGCACAGAATGGGGAAGGTGACATTTTAAACAGTGTGACTAGGGAAGGCTTCACCAAGCAAGAAATATTTGGCCAAACCCTGGAGGGAAATGAAGGAAACTGTTCAATGAGCAGAAAGGAGGTCAGTGAGGAAGAGTTAAGAGTAAATGGGAAAAATTCAGATAGGACCTTTTAGGTGGCTTTGTGGACTTTTACTGATTGTGACGCAAAAGTCATTGATGGACTTTTCTTTCTTAAAGAGACTACTTAAAGGGACTCAAACATCTAGCTAGGGTACAAGCTTCCCACCACCTCCCTATAATTTAGGTGATATTGCTAGGAGGCACAAGTTAAAACTGATCTTTCTGGAACTCCATTTTACTAATGATAAGTGATTAAATAGTGCCATATGGATAAAACTGAAGCATTCATACCTTCTTTATAAAGATAACATACTAATTAAGTTCAGACTCAAAGAACTCAATACTTGTGAAGATACACTTCCACTTGCATTACTAGACTACCCTGCAGCATGTTTTCCATTCTGTCTCATTAGGAGTCTGCTGTTGTAAAAAACTTGGATATTATTGGTGTTGTATAATGATATTGATGTTGTAGCTAGAGTGGGAATATTTGGGTTTGATTATTGCATCCACATATTAAAAGCTATGCAATTTTGTCTCTTGATGTTCTCTGCTGAAAATGGGTAAAACTGTTCTGTTCCAGACTGTCCCATATTCTAGAAATGAACAATATTCATTCCAGCTGGAAAGCACCACAGGGTAAAATGCACTGGGGAAATGCAGCAAATAATTTAAAAAGTCAGGGGCTAACATTACATGTGGGTAGGAAGGCTTTCATTTTGGTTCTTCACCTCCTTCCTAGGCACTCAGAAGGGTCCAGAAACTATTTGTGTTCTTTATTTTTCTTCCTTTTCTCCTGTGTATGTTTCTCAAAACAGTATATTCCGGGCTGAAATATATCAGAATATTATCTGTTTTTCCTGTGCTTTTGTTTGCTTTTTCTTCAATACCACCTCCTGCTTCCTGCCTTCTAGCTTCATCTTTGGTTTCAGTATTTAACACAGGGAGCAGGGATTATAGAAGTGAACAAAACATAGTCCTTGCCATCAAGAAACTTAAACTCTAGGGAAATTAAACACGAAAAACAGGTAAATAAGTAACATACACTATATTAAATTCTGTCTAGTATTTCTTCACACTTTGACTGTAGAAACAAACTTTTATGCATCTACCTGTAAATATGCATTTCATTTTCTCAGAGGCGACCAATTCAAACTTTGTAATAATCTGATAATCATTTAGTTTTTGTATTTCAATTAACTTTCTTTGGTATTCCTGAATTTATCTAGTGTAGGGAGAGTTGACAGACTATTTTTTGAGAATTTTATTTCTTAGAATGATTCTCAGAATTTCTTTAATAGGGTCATTTACCTGATGGTGGGCAACCTAGAAAGAGTAACATGAGCTGTGATATACACTGACAGTAAGAATTAGAAAATAGTTATAACTGCACTAGTGTGCTGCTTTAGGTAAGTTTATGTCAACATGTCTTTATCTGAATCCCAGTTTGCATACAGTAAAATCTAAACTGTGAAATTTGCCACCATTTTGGGAGGAAAGAATTCCTAAGATGCTCACTATGTTTTGACAGCCTTAAAAAAATAAAAATGAGAAAGACCTCAGTGACTTCAAACTGCTATTTTATTTTTTGCCAGTAATTAAATATTGGCAGAATCATGTATTCTCATATCACAGCTATCACAGTATTGTTGAAGGAAAGTCCTATCTTGGTTTCCATAATGCATTAAATATAGATTGCATTAACCTCATTTTCTCTCATTATATTACTAACAATCCATTCTCAAACTGGGCAGTTAAAATGTCTTCAAATATATTAAGAACATGCACAAGGACCTACCTGGACATCTGTTTACTCTCCCTAGAATTTAAGTTTCATGAGGGCAAGGACTTTGTTTTCTTCACTTGTATAGTTCCAACTTCCTGAAAGGTAGCACCATGTTAAATGCTGAAAGTAAAGATGAATCTGGAAGGTAAGAAATAGGAGACAGTATTTATGAAAAAGTGAACAAGCACAATAAAGATAATTCCATTTTTCTGCATCATATAATGACCGATCATTCAACTGGGAATCCAAAAACCTGGGCTTTAATGTCAGCTACCAATATGCCTTTGGACAAGTCACTGAAGTTCACTAGTTCTTTAGGCATCTGTTTGGAATGAGGAACTGAACAAGGTGATGATTAGGATTCACTCCAGCCCTAAAATTCTATAACTTTGCTTTTTTTTCATGATATTTTTAATATATTATTGAAATATTAATGTCTTCCCAAGGTAATATCTGCACATGAGCAGTTTATATCCTTCCTAGGGTATTTGAATCACTTTCCCCAAGGGGTGTTGTGAGGTGTACTTTTTACTACCTATAGATTAGACCTTTAGCTATGCCCTTTAGATATTCAGCCAGAGTGTATGACATATATGAATGATTTTATGAAGGTTGAAGCCCTCCATCTTAAAGGAAAAAAATAAATTTCCCCCTTTTCCACCAAACTCTTACTGTGAATCATTCCTTATCTGTCATCCTCACTGATTAGCCCTAGTTCTGCCATGTCAAATCTGTGTGAGATCAGGCTGACCCTGGTGGCAGTCATTGCTGGAACAGACTTTTCACAACACCCATTCACTTCAAGCGCCAGGGCATTCTTTTCACTTCTGCCTGTCTTTAAAAGTATTGAAGTACTCCACTCTATTTCTAAGTGAAATTCAGGTTACAATGATCTGCTTTGAAATGGAGACATTTTTCGGACTTCCCTACCCATGGGTTTCACTGGCATATCTTACACAAGTTACATACCAATGTATACACACACTTGCAAATAAATATACCCACATATAGACAGTGTGTCTTGAACATCTACCTGCACACAAATGGGCATGAGCATAATGCCTGACTTTGGACTTTGTTCTTTAATTGGCAGCATTCATTTTTTGTGGTTGCTACCTCTGTTTCTGTTCTGGGGAAGCTTTTGCTTTCAGAAGTGACTTTACATCTAACAGAGAGTGGCTGCTGTTGGCAACCCATGAACAATGAGCTTAAACAGAAGAATGAGGGTAATGTGTATTGGAATAAAGATTAGGTTTTAAATTCCTTGGGGGAATGAACCAAATCCAATGTTTTCCTGTTAGCTGACATTTTTTATATTGATGCTGTTTGGGATGTTCTGGAGAAGGGAGGAAAAAAAAAACTTCAGCAAATCAGTTCTTTCATTCAGAAATGGAATTTGGAGACTTTTAGCTAGGCTTTTTGACAATCCCCAGTTTAATCAGCGTTCACTGTAATGAGGACAGTAGCCTTACAAATTTTGTGAAAATCTGAGCAATGAAGGGTGTTGTTGAGGGGGAAACAGAGTGCAGTTGTTTAAATAATGCTGGGCCAATAAGCATTTGGTAGGTGGAGTTACTGTTGTGTGCATTACAGAGCAAGATAATTCTGAATGAAGACTTTAAACATCACACATGCTGGACAGGTTCTATTCTTTGTGCAAGGAAAAGAAGTGATGAGGTGATTGGGTTTTGCCTATTTGTCCATTAGGGAATGCAGTTTATTGGATAAAATAAAAATATCATTTAAGGGATTTATCAGAAGCCCTTATGAATATTTCATGAGTTGATATATTCAGCTGAATGAATTCAGTGAGTGTCAGTGTGTAGCTTGCAGACAAACCTCATCCACAAGGAGGCTACTGACATAGGAAGCACTTTGGTGCATTCAGAGGCAAAGCTAGGCTGATAAAGCTCCTTGTGACAGCCTGACTTGCCATTCTTCGAGTATGCTGCTTTTGCTCTAAGCAGCTCATACAGTGCAGTCACAGCTTTCGAAATTAAACTGGAAATAGTTTGCAGACTTAGCAGCCTCTTAACCTGAAGCCGTGTCTCTGCTATGTTTGAGGTTTTTGTTTTGGATGGTGAAAGCTAGTACTCCACATAAGACATGACAGCAAAAAATTCTTCAAAGGAACTTACTGCTTCAGAATCCGAGGTTTGCATAAAGACTTTCAAGGAGCAAATGCACTTAGAACTTGAGCTTCCGAGGCTATCGGGAAACAGACCTACATCTCCTAAAATTTCTCCACGCAGTTCGCCAAGGAACTCACCCTGCTTTTTCAGAAAGTTGCTGGTGAATAAAAGCATTCGACAGCGTCGTCGCTTCACTGTGGCTCATACATGGTAAGATGTGGCTTGGAGGTATCCACAGCGCTTTTCATTAGTAGCAGTGATTTAGGAATGTAGAAAATGGAACATTGAATTTTGTTCATGTTACATACCGTAAGTGTGAAATGAATGGACAGCGGGTCAGCAGAAGAATACTCAGTGCATTGTGTGTTGAATTATTGTATTACTAGTTGTTTCCAGATAAAATAAGCCTCTAACTGTATAGCCTTTGAAGTTACTGCTTATAAAAAATCATCTAGCTAATTGTAGGTAAATTGGGTATTGAAGGAGTTCTAAAGTGTCAGATTTTTAATTTAATCTCTATTGAGGTGACAGGTGACTTTTTTGTTTTGTGGTGGTGGTTATAACGTTTTTTAAATGGTTTATTTTTGGTACAAAGTAAGAGTTCTCAGCTTATTTTTTATTTCTCAAGTTAATATATAAAGTCAGACTTCATTTATTGCACTGCCATGTTTGTACTGTGTAAACTAGTGAGTTTTTGATTTATTGACTTTATCTCTGTACTACTTAAGGAAAACTAAGTTCCCACTTCTGAAATTATGTGGCTAGTGAATTCTGTTTATGATTTACTATTATCTTTAAGAGTCTCTTATTATAGAAGATGCAATATATATATATATATTGTTTTTTTACTTTGAGAATTCCAGGTAAAAATTCAAGAAGGCTCATAAAAATTGCAGGCTTGTCACCTTTAATCTATGTGTTACATAGGGTAGCTCCCTTAAAGCAGTATAATAATGAAATATAAGGAAAAGCACAGTAGAAATGAAACTTCACTTGTACTTCACTTCTAATTCCCTGAAGGGTATAGTTTTCTTCAGATTAAGATACCCTTCCACATGGGGTATCTGTATCTATAGTTTTATTTAATAGGGACCATAACAATAAAGGGAGTTAGTACCACTTAAAGACAATTCTAACAGTGATTTTGTGAGTGCTTACCAGATTGCTAACCAACATATAAAAACAAGATATCTGGTTTTTGAAAATTAATATTTATTTAAATTTTGTTTTCTGCTCCTCTGAAAAGTTTGCCCAACCTCCTGTACAGTGCATTAGCAACTGTGTACCCTTAGAAATATGTAGCTTAATTTGGTGGACACCTCGTCATAGCCCACACATCGTGTATTTTTTCTAGGTAAATATATAGTTATTTTTGTTCTTTGTCAATGTACTTCTGGTCATGTAATTGCTTTATTGGAGAATTTTGGGTCATTTCCTTGATAAAGATTATTAAATTGTAGTCTCATACTTGTGAAATATACATGATTAGTTTTTCAAAACCTACCAGTGCCAGCATTTGTATAAAGAAATTAATATGTAAGTAGGTATTGCTTTCAAGAAGTTCTCTTTCTCATGTTTTACCCTAACTTAATGAATGTCTCTTTTCATATAGTTTGCTAAGTGTTATAACTGAATAGAGAAGGTATAGAGGTACATTACTAATTAGTTCTTACAAAAGTAGCAAAGATAGAAAATGTATTAATGAATAGCTACATATGTTTTACTTCTTGGGTTGATATGCCACTTCATTGACCAGCGGACATTTAATTTCAGTAAATAAATTTTCAAGTAATGGTAAATCTTCATAAAATCTTGTTAATATTTTTTTTATTGTAGAATTCCTGCACATAATAATATTGTAGAGTTCCTGAACTTTCTTAGAATAGATGTGCCAGAAACATAGAGTTATATATACTGGATGTTTTCTTCTCAAAAGAACCCCAATTTTAAAAAGATTGATGAACCAGGTTCACTCATGCATTATACACATTTTCTTGCAGCAAGTTGCAAAAAAGGAATTATTAAATGAATCTAAGATTGCTTATGCTAAGCCTGAGATAATTTTATGCTAGCTGAGGTAAGACAAAATTTCCCACAAATTGCCAAAAATTAAAACACACGATTTTGTTGTGTACCATAACATAGGTTTAAAAAATCATTTTATCCTCAAACTTATAAAGTAACTTTAGCTACAGCCATGATTCATTTTTACTTTTCCTCCCCCTCACTCACATACTCCCTTTCTTATGTTTTTATATCTGGATGAAGTTTATATTTATGTTTATTTCTATTATTTTATTTGAGTGCATGTTTAATATCTTTGATATATATTTTCATAAAACATTCAATTAAATTTATGTTTGGAAAATATACACATGTCTTACATATTTGAAAGACTTTTTCAGAAATCTTAAAAATGCTTGTAACATCATATGAAACACTACATGAGGACATAAAAGCATAAGTACTTTATTTTTGTCTTTTTGTCAAGATAAAATGCAACCATCCTTCAATGATCAATGATTGGTATTTTACAAGCCATACATTTAAGTTAGATATTCCAAGATACGCAGTTAGAAGTCTAAAAACATGTTATTACTTTAGAGTAGACTGTAGGCTTCTTTTAAGAAGACTGAATTGTTTTGATTTTGGCATTTAAATTAAAGTTTCATGATGAAACTAAACAATACAGAGGATGCAGTTTATATCTAAACCCACTGACCAATCTTTTTCATCTTTGGTTATTTGTAGATTGCATGTTTTGTTCAGATGTACTGGTAATTTTGGTTTTGAAAAACCAAGTTATAAAGTCTGGGCTAATGGCAGAAGATTTAAGAAACACTTGTAAAATAATGAGTCTGGGATTATTTTTGAAACATCTGATAAAATATTCAATGTGTTGACACCAATCAGAATATTTACGTAATTCTAACTCTGGAAGGCATTTAGGTGATTATTTCACTGCTTCCTTTCATCCTTAGGGCACAATTATTCTATCTTTCAATATGGGAATCTGCCTTATTTTTAAGAAAATATTTCTATAACCTCACTTAGTGGACAGTCTCACTACATTGTAATCCTGGTATTGGAAAATTCATCCTCATGATCCTTCTACATATAGTACAATGTGTAAATTGATCTATGTATAATCTAATATTTATGACCTGTTTTTGGTCCTCAGAAAGGAAGGTCCTTTTGGCCTTTAAGAGAAGCCTTACAAGACCTGCATGAATCTGAAGATTAACTGTAACCTGTGTTTTATTTTTTTAAGTTCACTGAACATGTATTATCAATCATTGCTGTGAGTGAGAAAAGAAAAAATTCTCATTCAACCTACATGGATTCCAATATCTACTGCATTTAAGTTATTTATTGAAGTATTCACATATATTATTTCATTTAACTTTCATTTGGGAAAGTTATTTGAAGTATAACGTGAATAATGATGCAATTTTTCAATATTGCATGTTGCAAATATAAAAATAATATTCTGATTTGCATTAACTTCTTCTAAGTATTTCTACTTCTTTAATCATTGTTTTTACTCCAACTGTCTTCCCAAATTTCTAAATTCTTCACTGAATTCTGAAACCTAGAATTGGATACCATATTCATGGCTTGATAGGTGATACGCAAAATATAGATAAGAAACCTGTCATGTATTGTAAAATGTCAGTGACTTTTCAGCATTATTGAACAGGGAGAAGGGAAATTAATGTCAGAGTCTTTGTGGCAACAAATTATTTTCCCCTAACCCGAAAGTAAGGTTGACAACTCCTGAGACTTAGTGTTAACCTATCTAGCTTAGGATTTTTAGCTTTCTCTTTTTTGCTGATGCTTCAAGCTTAGTCATCAGTCCATGAGCAGCAGCATGGCTGACTCTGAAGAAAGCTACCAGGACCTATCCTGAATATATCCTGGGCCTGCTCTCCCCTCTCCCCTATGCTTTCCTTTTGAAGAGCAGATATATTGGTGAGCAGCACCTTCCATCCAGTTATCCTTACAACCACATGTGTATATAGACAATATCATTTCATTTAGAGTTAGAGTTAATTTTTCATCCTTTTCCCTATTTAGTTCTACTTGTATCTTGGAAATATTTCCACATTTAACCAAAGATCATGAAATGTGTACTTCTGTATCTGATATTTGAATATAAAATTATTAAAGGACATACTCTAGGAACTTGCACCTGGCAGTAGAAAACTATAATAACTGGGGGAAGAGTAAAAAGCGAGCAATATATATAGTCTATGTTTGACCTTTTTTATGAACTTTAGACACTTTACTGTCTTATTCAAGTTACTTCTGGTTTGTTAGTTAAACCTACTCAATTTGTGCCTTGTATTATTCAATTGCCTTGAAACATTTCCTAGCAATATTGGAAATTTTCCTAGAGATACTGGTGCCTTTTCCTATTTACTTATTGAACATTTAATTGAATAGACACTTGTTGAGAATCTGCTATTTCAGGTCCTAGTCTATGCTTATGAGACAAAAAATGAAAACAATAGAGCCCTTGTCTATCAAGAACTCGTATACCACCTGGAAAGCAAACTTATGTGTCAGTAATTAATCAGTGGTATTTAAATAATGCTATTAAATAATTTAACTTGTGGTACGAGCCCTGAAGAAATAAATACCAGGAAAAAGTAAGGTAATGAATTAGGGAAAACTTAGAAAAGAGATAACATTTGTGTGGAGTCCTGTAGAATGCAGAGGTGTTTTCCAGGTGACAAGTGGGCAGAAAGCATTTTTTTAGTGAAAAAAACAATAATAGGAGAATTTCATTAACATATATCAATAATAATAGCTCACATTTATTTGGCACTTAAAATGTTTATGACATTGTTTTAAATATATTTACTCACTTAGTCCCATAAAAGCCCATGATTTATGTAATATTATTTTCACTTTATAGGAAAATGAATAAATTATAGGAATGATAAATACTTTGCCCAAAGTTACACAGCAAGTAAGGGAGCTGGGATTTGAACCAGCTCATGAGAGAGAGAGAGCAAAATTTACTGAAGTAACTGCCTGAGGTGCAAGGTGGGAAAAATAGGAATAAGACAGGGCCTTTGGATTGGAGCCATACTCTAGTCCTTCCATTGTCATGAACAAAACTTGGGGTTCTATTCCATCATCACTGGAGAGCCACTGAAAGATTGCGAGAAGGGGATTTCCATAAATAACTTCCACTTTGGAAAGATACTTTGCAGGCGTTGTGGAGAATGGATTGGAGGATGAGGAGATTAAAAATAAAGGGAAAAGGGAGAATGTGCATTTGAGAGATAATGACTTCTAATTATTGTATATACCCCATAACATTGAAAACTGTGCTTATGACATTCTTTATGACTTAACAAATTACCGTTTATGGAAGCTGGGAGGAAAGCATGCAAACTTGATATCTCTTGTATTTATCATAGTACTCACTGGTTCACCACTCCCAAATGTATCAAACAATCATAATAAAGGTGCTTGGAATGATGGATGGATCTGGGGAAAATCCTGATAGCTCACTCCTAAATTTACTAGAGATGCTGTGTGTTGTTTTGTATAATTTTGGTCTTTGGTTTTTTTTTTTTTTTAATAGAAATTATCTTAGTCCACAGTATGAACTAAATGGCAGTGGAAATCTATGCTTTATAGCCCAAATCTATTGCTTTAATCAAAGCAAACATTTTCTCAGTCATGCAAGTCTGAAATGGTGTTTTCCTGGCTTTTTATTACCCGCAAGTCTTCAGTATATTTATTGTATTTTAAAAATACTTACTATAAAAAGGGCTTCCTAAAGTAATGATGACAACTCTGAGGGCTCATGTGGAAAGTCACCCAGAAGTACACCTCTGCCCAGATTGCTTAAGTCTAACTTCCTTCTGCAAAATCACATTTGCTTTCTTTTTCCATTCCTCCCTCTTTCATTGTCTCCCAGTTTTTCTCCTTGGATGTTTATAGTGCTTTCTTCTCTATATCACTCTCAAGACACCAGCAACCTTATGCTCAAACCATTTAAGTGGTTTTCAAAAAAGAATCTAAACTGCTTACCATGGTTTCAAGGCCCTACATTGTCTAGTCTGAGGCTACCTGTGACCTTGTCTCTGATCAGTCAGCTACATTCGCCTCCTTTCTGTTCTTAAACACATTTCCACTTCTGGGCTTTGCAATTGATGTTTCTTCTGCCTGGAAGACTAGTACCCTAATATTAACATGGCTCTTATGTCCATTCAAGTTTCTATGCAAATATTACTTACTAGAGAGGCCTTCACTGACCCCCATTGTGTAAAAAAATCACCCTTTCACTTGATAGTCCGTCCCTAAATACGGTTTATTTTCTTCTTGGAAGTTAATACTTGAAAATACATTACCTGAAAGACATGCTTGTTTGTTATATTGTTTTTATTTTCAAATTTTCTATTATCTTCCAGCCCTGCTAAATTGCATGAGACAGGAATTATCTTTTGTTTACTATATCCCAGGCACTTACACAAAAGGCTGGCACATAATACTTATTGAAAAAATAAAAGAATGAACATGATTCTTGTTTTGGTGCTCCTTTTTCTTAGGACCCTTTTCCTTTAGCCTTATATGAAAGGAGAAAAGTTAGCCTAATTGATGCTTATTCTGTAGGCATCTTCACCCGATCAATGTCTTAATAGTTGTGTTCTCTTTCTGTCAATAGGGCTATTCTAACTTGCTTCCTGTTTAGTGTTCTGTATTGCAGATATTATAATATCTCACTAGTGGCTAAATGTTTTGCATGGTATTCTATTTAATTAAGCCACAGTGTACAAATCGTACTACCTAGCCTATAGCTCTGTAAAGTAAATATTTGTCTGTAGCAGTGGACAATTATTTATTTGATTATTCTTCGTGCATCAAGGAGCACAGTTGGTCCTTAAGCTCAGAAAAGCTCTACGTATCTCTTATTAACTATCTGAGAGGAAATGCTATACAGAGGACTCTACTTGTTATTTGGCCTTTAAAATGTTTGCATATTATAGATTAGAATGCTTGATTATCTATTTTTTTCAGGGCTGGAACATTTAAAATATTAACATTACACAAGAGCTACAGCAATTTGAGCTTTTTATAGGATTTCCCTGGGGAACTGATTATAAGAGTCTGAGACTTGCAGAGTACATAAATTGCAAATACCAATCCTTGTACTCTGGAAAAGATATCACCAGGAGTAAAAATTTTCATTTGGTTCTCTTTTTTTTTGAGCTGGGAGGTTGGGACTTCTGTCACTGCTAATAGTTTGTCTGCCAAAGATAGATTTGAATTCCACTATGTACCTTATGTTAAAAAAAATGTAATTGGCTGACCTTCTAAGATTACTTTCATGCTAGAACTTAGGCATTTTGAAGAAGAATAAGTATGACTGCTTCTCTAGGCCTTTTGTGGAAGAGAACACCCACATGTTCTCTTGACAGACCTACACTCCTCACAACTCGGGTTTACTGCAAATTATGTAGATTGGAAATAAAGGGGTAAGGTTGATGTGGCTTCAAAGAAAACTGTTCTCAAACTGTATTTTCTGGAGCCTTTGTATTTTAGGGTTCATTTTGAAGATGCCTTAAAAAATAGGATGGTGATGATCTTTTTCCTGGCCCTAGTCCCCATGGAATTGAAAACCACAGCTTAAAAGATAAGTGAGTGGAGAGAGAAACATTTCTTTGTAGCTGTGTTTAAAAAGTCATGGACATTTCCAGATAATTTATAACGTTAAAATTATATTCATCTGGAGCCTCCCTGGTGGCCTCTGGGTTAAGTCTCAGTGCTGTCACCACTACAGCTTGAATTTGAGCCTGGGAACTAACCTACATGGTGCAGCCAACCTCTCCTGTCTCACACGCTGCTCCTCTTAGCACTGTATTTCAGTAGATCTGTCCGTTTTGCTCCCTGTCTCTGGTGAATCCTCTTACCCCTACATCTGTGGCCTACATCCTCATTCTTCTATGTAAAAAAAATAAAAAAAATGAATGTAAAATGAATATAAAAAGTTTTATGCATATAAGATGTACAGGAGTGGCAGTAAGGTAAATAAGAAAGGTGCAGGCATCTGAGGATCAAGGAAGGAAAGATCAGTGGTAGTAAAGATATAAACTAAAAAGTGTTGAAAGAATAATAAAATAGGGCTTCCCTGGTGGCACAAGGGGTTAAATCGCAGCCTATGAAGCTATCTGCAGCCACTGCAGCACAAGTTGGATCCCTGGCCAGGGTGATTCCCACATGGCACAGCAGACCTCTCCTGTCTCACCTGCTGCTCCCCTCAGTGGTGTATTTCTGTCGATCTGCCTGTTCTGCTTCCCACTGTCTCTGGTGAATCCTCTCACTGCCCCTCACCTCTGGCCTGCAACCCAACTCTTGTATGCATAAATAAATAAATCTTAAAAAAAACAAAAAAACATATTTGTTTTGTTAAGTTTGAAGAGTGTACCTTTAGATGGAGAGGAGTCATTTGGAGACCAAAAAGAGGCCAGTGCATATTTTTAAGTATGGAATTATTGCCATTCTGTCAGCATATTCTTATATCATAGTTTAAGAGTTCAATTCTTAATAGTGTATTAACATTGGAAATTTATGAATGTTGGTGGCTCCATTTTTGATAAGTAATTATTGAGAGTTACAGTGGAGTATTAGAGGCATCTATATAATAGTTTAACTTTCCCTGGTGATAAAATTTTGGTTGTAGGAGCTTGAAACATGTTCTAAGATCTTCAACTTTTCCTTCCCCAGGAAGAGATATTTCTTTATCTAAAACTAAAGAACTTGTGTAATCAGAAATTGTTCCATTGTATCATGGAACATTTCATGATGTCTTAATATACTACATATTGGATTTTGTCATTGTATAGTTTTGGTGTTATCTTGAATTTAATTTTTGCTGTTAATCTTAGTTCTATTTTACATAATCTGGCATCAAGAAGGTAAATTGGATTTCAGTATTTTCTCTTGTCTTGCTATTGAAATATCAAATTAATCAATATTTTGAACTTCTTTTCCTTAATTTAATTTGTTAAAATGAATAAAAATCCTTATGTCAAATATTTTCCTATGTTAATTTAATAACAGGTTTGTATATCTAGCCTACCAATTATCTCTCTTTTGAGAGAGTGTACTAATGTGCTTCCTGCATTAAAAGTCAGATTATAGATGCTACTGTCATCATACTAAATCTCTAATCATATGCAAACATTCACATTATTGTCAGACTTGAGTAGTGAAGCGGAAATTATTTTTCATTATTTGAAAAACATTACCAAGTATGAGATGTGCCAAATTGAAAGAGTCAAAGTGCACATGAGTTTTATAAACTCATTTTATAAAGAAATAAATCATTTTATAATATCCACAGTGTGACTGTTCCATATAGTGAAGAAACAAATTATCATTCATTTTCTATTATGTGATAACCACAAAATTATACTGAAATGAACTGTATCATAAGACCCTGTATGAATAGCTTACTCTCCCACTAAGAAACTTTATAGCCTTACTTTTGTCTCGCCAAAATGTTTTAAGACTCCCATTTGTTTTTATCCATTGTGTAAAAGAGATGGGGAGAGAACAACTTTGCAGTTATTTTATCCACTTGCACTGATAAGCCTGAAAGAAAAAAGGAAAAATGTAAGAAGATGCCTTGTCTATTTCAGGATCCCACATATAAAAAGCCAATATAGAATTCAGTGAACAAATGCCTTGGAAGACTTCCAGTGTCATCAGAACTCATTTACATATATCTCAAAATGTCTTCTTGCCATTCTTACTATTCCTCCACAAATTAATAAGCTCAGACTACTTATTATAGTACAGAGAAGAGTGCTTCTGGGGCTTCTTTGGGCCACAGTCCCCCCAACAATTTATACTGGAAACCTGCCACTATTGGGCCTCCTGAAGAGAAGTCCAGGAAGACAAGACAAAGAAACTATAGGATGAAAGTGTTGCTGGTGTCTTAACTGCCCAAGACTTCTTCTTGAGGTATCACTATTGAATTCATATGCACATTTTAACTTCCTGGACATACCTATGGCCTATGTCTTTACCTATCAGCCTGCTGAAACAGATCTCAGCTCACCCAGAGGAGTTTACTTGTAACATGCTCATGTTTACCAAAAAAAACAAACAAAAAAAAAACATTGGGACTTTAGGAGGCTGAGTGTCCTGGGAACAAGAGCATTTGAACCTTAATTCCACCTTTTACCAGATTTTAGACCAACCATTTAACCTATCTTGTTCTTCTTTCTGCACATGTAAAAAATAGAAAAATACTTCTTGTATGTCTTTAGACCATTATGAAAATCAGCGTATACAACTCCTGGTCAATGACAAGGAATAACACATCATAATACAAATTAAATATTTTATATGACATGGTTTAAATAAATTATTGAGCAACTTTTGTGTCTGCTAAGTCCATTCTTTTTAGACAACTTGGATATTACTTGGTTTCTTAAGAGAGTACTTTATCTTAAAGCCCATATTAAGTGCTCTTTCCATAGTAAACAAATTTAAAAAGAAATCACTATGTGTTATGGGCTTAATCACTCTCATTTTTCAGAGACAACTGCAAATGACTTTGGTCATGAGATGATCTTTATTCATTAAAATTCCAGCTACCTTCTTCAGTTTGACACTTGTCTCCATTAGTGAAATGTGATGCCAATGAAACACTATTTCTTTTAGTTAATTTAAATACATTGCTACTAAATTAAGTATATGTTCTTTTTAAAGTACCAGAAAGTCACTGAAGTTGTTTCCCATGACAATAGCATCTAAACCTAACCTCCGAGTAACTAGTTTATAAAAGAAAGTTTACTCATGAAACGAATTGGGTAAAAAGCATAGGCTTGCCAGACAAAGAATCTTGGCATTCAGTTTGGTGCCACCACTTAAAGATTTTTATTTTTTTTCTGTACTTACTTAACCTTTTGGAGCCTCAATGTCCTCATCAGTAGAGATAAAGCAATTCTTTCCCTATTCATATGTGCTATATGTATTTATTAGTATTGTTGAAAAATACAGAGAAGTGGAATTTATTTTCTGGGAGAAGAAAAAGGATGATAAACTTAATAGATGGAAAGTAATGACAAACTATTACTAAATGAAAGCAAAGTAAAGTGATTGACTTTAGTACTGCAGGTATATTTGGCTTGTGTGGAACAAACATCCTGTGAATAAACATTATTAAGTACCACAAATGTTTTGTTTCATTAAAAGGGGAAGGAGTTTCTGTTTTATGGGGAAAATTAAGTGAGAGACTGTATGAACACAGGGGCTAGACTAACTGGTACCTTTAAATCTTATCTAACCCCTTGGGTCTGTACATCACAATCATGCTTCCTGCAGAAAGATGATGGAAAGCTCATATAATCAAAATTCAGTGCCATAAAACCATATTTAACCTTTGTCTAGGTGACTTTATAGCATTTAAATCAAATTGTTCTTTATTTCTTGGTTGTTTCCAAGACTATTTAGGAATGAAAACAGAAATAAAGGTTATTGCTCCTCTTGTGACAAAGACTTTCTTCTCACATTATCATTGATCAGTTGATTCTGTCTCCCAGCAATTGAAAGGCAGTAAAAGGTTATATCTTTAAGATGTAACCTTTCAATGAACTCATAGCTTTGTGTGCAAGACAAAATAAAATACTTGGGGGATGCACAAGAATCATGTCAAATTTCGGGTTCTGTCTAAATTAATAAAATAAGATTTTTAGGAATATCTCTGGATATTGTAGGTTAAGTTAAGAAACTGTTTCACCAGCATAAAGCTTTGCAGAGTCTAATTTTATGAAAGAGTTATCATAGAAGTACAGCACCTACTTAGCATTCAAGGGATTTGAGTTTCAATGCGAGCTAAATCCCAAATGCCCAGTGAGTGCATATGCATACATTTGCAACTCATAGCTTTTTTTTAAATGGGATTAATAATTACCTGCTCAGCCATTCTTGCCTTATGCATTGTGTTATGAATATTGAATACCAGTGGTTATAAAGTGCTTTGGTTTTCTGCAAAGCAACTTGGCAGAGACAGTCAAGGGGGCCAGGACTAAGGCTTCTAAGAAGCTTTATGCATTAGCAGATTTTCAAAAATGTAACCCAGCTTTAAAATAGGTGAATGAAATGAATTTTGCATGAACTTCCTTCTGTAAAGTTTAGATGTTTATATTTCGAGCTTCCTAGAGCATTGTATATATTCTTTTTCACTGACAAAAATCAGGTGGACATCGCTTTGAACTAAACCTGATGAATGGCTTGCATTTCATTTTTTATTGAGTACAGTCAACAGATATTTATTGTGGGATGATGCAAATGTGATGCACCCTATAATCAAAGAGCTTTACTCTAGCTGAGAACCGTATATAATTTCTTGGCATATGAGATGATTTTATATTTGATGATACACGTGTTTAAAGTGTACACGTGTAAAATATGGCTCTCCTACTGTTAACTAGTGATACCAATCTGATTAAGAAACTGATGATTTACAGAGGTATGGTGCTCTACCTCTTTCCAAATTCTCTGTAAGTTTCAATCTGCACCTATTATAGTGACTTGTTTTCTTGTGTAATTAATCACTAAGCAACTACTCTTGGGAATCTGTTGTTTCATCAAGAGGTCAGGTATATGTCCTCTGCTAGTGTGAGCAAGTGAAAAAGTAACAAGATAACAGCATTTTAAATCTTTCCACATAAAAATAAGGCAATAATAGAATAACTATAACATATGCTTATATAATTTAATCCTTACCATCATTTACAGATCACAAAACTGAGACACATGAAGGTTCATGGACTGATGTAAGATAGACAAACTACAAAGTAGTCAACGAAGAATTGGGCCATGTGTTCTGTTTTAGAAGTACACATTGTTTATATTGGCAAGGTCCATAGTTTTGGTGGTATTCAGCTACACAACCCATTACACCTCCTTCTCATTCTCCAATTTCCATAACTTATAAGAAAGCTTCCAGGATTCTCATGCTCTCATGTACCCTCATTAAAAGCCTTTGCACAATGAGGGCCTGACAGAATTGCACTAAATCGTAATTGACTCTTGGGGGTTTAATGTGTTATTTCATTTTAGAGAAATAAATGTTAAACCAGAAGAATTAATATCTATTGTAGAATTTGACACATCAGAGAGCAGAGACAAGAGAAATGTTTTGAAGAATGAAAGGGTATTTTCCAGTTTCTTAGAGGCAGGCACACAGATGGAGGGCTGAATGTCCCAGGCATGTAGTCGTATTTGTAAGCATTTTGTTCATTCACCACATCTACCACCTACCTGCTCTGTGCCATGCTTCCTGCCTTCCTTCCTTTTTATATAAATCAACTCTCTGGGTCCCTGGATAAGGCAGCCTCTCTACCGTGCATGCATTTCATTTCCTCACACCATAAAGGGCTTTGCTCTTACAGTTGCCCTGCTGTCTACTGCCTCAGAATCCAATCAAAACAATCTGACAGGACAGTTACATAGACACTTCTCCAAAGATGACATACAGATGGCCAACAGTGATTAAAAAATGGTCATCATCACTTATTATCGGAGATATGTGACTCAAAGCCACATGAGGTAATACCACCTCATACCTGTTAGAGTGGCCTACGTTAGTGAAACCAGAAACAAAAATATTAGTGAGGATGGGGAAACAAAGGAACCCTCATACGCCATTGGTGGGAATGTAAACTGGTCCAGCCTCTATCAAAGACAGTATGGAGGTTCCTCAAAACATTGAAAATTGATCTACCATATGATCCAGCACTTGTTCTGCTAGGAATTTACCCCAGTAATACAAAAACACAAAATCAAAGGGATGTATGCACTTTTATATTCATTGCAGCACTCTACTCTAGCCAAGCTATAGAAATGACCTAAGTGCTCAACAACAGATTAGTTGAATAAAGAAGACATTGTAGATATACACAATGGGATACCAGTTAGCTATATATATATGTGTATGTATATGTATGTGTATATATATGTATATATATGTATGTATGTATTTGTATATATATGTGTATATATATGTATATATATGTGAAATCTTGCCTTTTGCAACAAAATGGATGAAACTGGAAGGGGTTAAGTAAAATAAGATAAATACTGAGTGATTTCACTCATGTGGAATATGAAAGCAAAACAAAGGAATGGACCAAACCAAACCAAAACAAACCCTAGAAATTTGACTATAGAATTGAGGATATCAGTAGGGAGGGGCTTGAGTTGGGAGCAAAAGGGTTGGGAGCCATGGACTATAGTAGAGGATTATAGATGCTTTGTTAGTGGGCATTGTGTGATGACTTAACATTTGTAGAGATGGGGATCTGTCATACTTACTTAAAATGTATACAGCATTGTAAAATCAATGTTACCTCAATAAATTTAAAAAAATAAAAGGAGATAGTGATGATGATTATAAACTGTGAATACAGTAAAAACTATTCAATTTTACTACATTTAAACTTTTACTACACTACTTCAATGGGCGAATTTATGCTATCTCAATTATATCTCTATAAAGCCATTCTTTTTTAAAAAACCAATGACTGTTCTATATCTTGTTTGAGATAATGGTTCACATGTAAGATGGATGTATTCATATGTATGAATATGTAAAAAATTGCCAAGTCATATACAAAGAACAGTGAACTTTATTCACTTTACTATGTGCATCTTTTACCTCAAAAAGCAAGTTAAAAACATCTATGGTTAAAGACCAGAAAAGAAAAATAATTTCCTTTGGAGATACATAGTTGCTATTATGAAGATATATAAAGAAAATTATTTTTTGGAAATAAAAAAGCAGAGGATTCATGAAGGATACTAATTCAGTTGTTTGAGGACCAGCAAACAGAAAAATGTGTGGGTGAAATAGTGAGGGAAAGAGAAGGAAGTTAGGGAGTCACCTGGGGTGATAGAAATATTCTGTCTTGATATGGTCAGCAGCTACAGGATGTATCTTTAGCATGTATGTACAGTAAAAATTCACCAAGCTGTACACTTAAGATTACAGGTCTTTGAAAACTGTGTATATTATCTTAATAAAAATGTTTTTTAAAAAACAAAAAATAACATCTTATTACATTGTTTCTATCAGTGTACAACTTGTGTAATCTTGTTTTTAAAAGGCCTCCTTGACACCACCCCCTCCATCTATTACTCTATATGTGTTCTCTTTCATGGCTAAACTTCGCCAAATAATGGTCTATATTTCTCTCCACATTTCCTGCCCAGTCATCCATTTTTGAAATTTCTGATTGAGTTTTCCCCTCAGACCTTCACAGAAAGTATTCTTACTGAGGTCATGACCTCCATGTGCCGAATTTAATGATCAGTTCTCAATCCTCATTATACTCAGCCCATCAACAGCATACCCTATGGTTGATCCTTCCCTCTTTCACTTGGCTCCCTTGAAGGTACAATCTCTCTTCTTGCTCAGAGGCTGTTCTTTTTCAGTATCATCAGCTGATTCTTCTTCATGTCTCTGAACTCTAAACACTGGAAATGTGGACCACCTCCTTTTTTTTTTCTCTAGTAGTTCACATAGACTCATGACTTTATATAACACCAACAGGGTGATGATTCCCAAATTTATACATCTAGCCAGAGTTCTCTGAACTGCAGACCTATCTAACAGCCTTCTTGTTAGCTAGAACTTAGCAAGTCTAAAGCTAATACCTTGACTTTTGCCCTTTTCCCCTCATACCTCACACTTGCTGCAATTTGTTCCCAGACTTCTCCATCTTGATGAGACACAATTCATGCTCAGATCAGAGATCTGGGAGTCTTCCATGATTCCTGATTTTCTCTGATCATGAACTTCCTGAATGCATCAGCAGATTTTATCAGCTACACTTTTACAATGTTTACAGAATCTGATCACTTCTTACCACTGTTCTGATCCAAGTTACTATTATCTGGGTTATGAAATCAATGTCTTTCCTGGCCTCTCACCATTTTCTTCTTACAGTGTATTTCCACATAGCTTTCACAGTGATCTTTTCTAATATATGAGTGGTTATGTCACTCCTCTAGTGAGTATCCTTCAATAACAGGCCATCCCACTTAGACTACTGGTCAAGGGGTATGTGCCATACCTTCAAGGACCTGTTGGTCTCCACCTATTACTTCTAACTTCCTTCTCTTCCCCTCACTATTCCACCCACACATTTTTCTGTTTGCTGGTCCTCAAACAACTGAATTAGTATCCTTCATGAATCCTCTGCTTTTTTATTTCCAAAAACTAATTTTCTTTAAGTATATGTATATATACATATATAATTGCCTATATATAAAAGTTCTGAGTCATTTGCTGTATTTCTAACGGTAAAAAGCTAGGTCAGTCTTCAGCATTATAGGATGATGTTGAGTGGATTTTATTCTTTAGTTTTAAGTATGTTTCTTCAGCTTACACTTGAACAGTGGTCCTTACATCACTAATATGTCATAAATCAGTAGCAGTATAAAGAATATTCATAGTGTCAGTGCACTGGGAATATGTGTAAACCATGACTGTACTTTCTTTATGTGCTACAGCCAGACTATTGAAACACCAACCTGAATATTTCAAGATACGGTGTCATAATTGTAAATGTTATTTGTAGGATATCATGTGGAAAAATAATACTGTAGTTAAGTATAATAGACAAATCTCTTTGAGACCTGGTGCTATGTCTTCATTTTTTTTTTTAGTGGCAAAGAATTCTGTTTGCATCATTGTATAAGTTCATATTCAGTACATTATTTGATACATGTATAGATTACAACATGAGCACCATGTTGTCCAGTAACTGGAAAGTGTTGAACTAAAGCTTTTAACTTTTTTCTCTAAGGTTTCTGCTTTTTGTTGCACACAGAGTTATTTTGATCTCTCTTTTCCCATTGGGATATTGACAAGCAAAGTGTGATATAACAATGTAATATCTGAAATTATAAGGTTGAGGAAACCTGTACACATACTATAAAATTAGAATATTTCTTAATGTGTAATACAATCAAAATTAGCAAAATGAACGCCAGCCAAATTTGGGATGTTTCTGATATTAACAGAATGTGTGAATATTTTTCTAGTTTATAATAGTTAAAACTTCTTCCTTCTAGGTACTTGGTAAGAAACTCAGTTTTGACTGAGATCTTGAATTTTATAAGTGTTTTCCTTTTCTTATTGTAAAAATAATGCACATAGTAAAACATATATCAAGACGTACCACATTTGTCCAGGTCCAATTGCTGTTTTTCAACTTTCATGCAAAATCTTTTATCCAAATTTTCTCCAGTTGGGAGCTCTTAAGGGTTGTTTAGATTTCAGTGAAGGGCAATCTTTTAAGGAGTTTATGTCCTAAATATTTTCTGGTTTTGCAGTAGCATACATCAGACATAGTTTTTGTGTTTGGATTGGGATTTTCAATTTTAGCATGCTTTAAAATTCTCTAGGCATTTAATTTTCCATCTGGTCCTCATAAAAGATTTCACATTTGTAATGCAGCTCAGGCTCCTGCTCAGAGAGCATCATTATAATTCTATCCATGACTGTAGTTTGATAGAGCAGATACTTTTTTACTTTAGATTTGTTTTTACTTTTCTTTCTTTCTGAAACCTAGGACTAGCACTTGTTTTTAATGGTGCAATTCTCCCTGAAAAATAATCACAGTGTGCTGACCAAGACAACTGGCTCGCTTCCCTCTTCCTTCTGTGCAGTTTGAAGCTGCTAGGGCAGAAGTAACCACACTGTGAGTCCAGTACAGAGAAACTTAGCAGTCACCATCCTTCCTCTTCTCTAAACAATCTGTTCTCAGTCATCACAGATGGAGGAATATTTTCAAGGACTTGAACATTTTCTTGAAATGGCCAAACAACTAGGAATTGCCTTTCACGTGTTAAGGTTCTAGGACATGTTCAAGCAAAAATGTACACAGCTCCCATCAGGGTCTTTCCTATTTAGTTAGATTTAGTATGTGTTTGTGAATGGTATAGCAAGTGCTTATGTAACCCTATCTGCCAGGTAATGCTCTAACAATGTCATAAACATTAAGTCATTCCATCCTCATGGCAATTTTAAATAAGGTACTCTTAGTGTCCTCACCTTAAGGATAGGAAAAAGAGGTAAAAAGATCACAGGTAAGTGGCAGAGTCAGAATCTAAACCTAGTTGTTCAAGCCAGAGTCCGTGTTCTTAACCACTATACTGTGCTGTTAGACTGTGTCTAGTTGAAAAGTTCCAAAAATCTGTTATTACTTTCCCAGAATTAAAATGTACACTGACTGTAACTCCTTCACTGCCATGTTTGATGCTTAATGAATGTTTATTTAGGTTTTTAATTAATAATTAACAAAAAGAAATGCCCAAACTGCCTAAAATGTGGAAAAACTGGCACTCTAACATGAAAAAAAATGAGTGAAATAATAACTGAGCATGCCATACATTGAAATAGGCAGAACCAAAGGCCAATTAGAATGGTAGCCAGTGGAGAGAATGTTTTTATTCAGAAATGCTGATGGGTTCCAGTATTTAAGGACAACCCGTATTTAAGACTCTGCTACTCCTAAAATGATGCTTTGCACCATATATTTTATAATCTTCTTGAGAAAATTTTCTTCATTTTACCCATTGTACTTCTTTGATGTAATTTACTTGTGGTAAAACACATCACATGAAAGTTCCACCTTAACTACTTCTAAGTATACAATTAAGTAGTGTTAAGTACATTCACATTTTTTGCCTCCAACTTCCAAAACTACTTTCATCTTGTAAACCAAAACTCACTATACTACCATATTTCACGTATCTATTTCTCTACCTATGAACCTTTTGATCTCATACTTCCACCTTTTGACTCCTGTGGTAATGCTGCTATGAACATAGCAGTGTACAAATACTTCTTTGAAACCCTGTTTTCAACTATTTGGGATATATACCCAGAAGTGGAATTGCTGGATTGTGTGATAATTCTATATTTCATTGTTTGAGAGGCAATCATACTCTTTTCCTTACTGGCCCTTTTACATTCCCATTATCAACACACAAGGGTTTCAGTTTCTTCACATCCTCAACAATACCTGTTATTTTCTCTTGTGTTTTGTTTTACATTAGTCACCCCACTGGGTTTAAGGTCATTTTTATTTGCACTTACTTGATTTGTTATGGTGAACATCTCTTCTTGTGCTTGTTTACCATTTGTATATCTTCCTTGGAGAAAGGTCTATTCTATTTGAATACTTTATCCATTCTTTAATAAAGGTTTGGTGGTGGTGTAGCTGTTGAGTTGTAGTTCTTACATGTTCTGGTTATTAACTTCTTACCTGATACAGTATTTACAAATTTTGTTCCCCTTCAGTAAGTTGCCTTTTCACTCTGCCGATTATATTTTTTGATGCACAGAAGTTTTAAATTTTGATGTGTTTGAATTTGTCTATTTCTACTTTTGCCACCTGTGCTTTTGATGTCATATCTAGACATTATTACCAAATCTAATGTGATGAAACTCTCCCTTTTGTTTCCTTTTAGGGGTTTTATAGTTCTAGCTCCTATGTTAAAATCTTTGATCTACTTTTAGCTGGGGACATTTGGTGATATCTGGAGATTGTATTTTTGGTTGTCACATCTTAGAGTGGAGATGAGGATCTGGTTGCTGTTAGTATCTATTGGGTAGCTAGGAGAGCTGTTTGTAAAACATCCCACAATACATAGCACAGCCTCTTACAACAGATTATTGGGCCTTGAGTGTTAATAGTGCTGATGTTAAGAAATCCTAGCTGAGAGTGAAATGAAAAAAGGTAATTCTATGGTTTTAGAAAATTGGAGATTCCTATTTTATGCCATCTGAGGGTTTGGCAATAATGATTACAGAGCTGACTACCTAGTGATCCAGTTATATAGTTATGTGATTTTTAAAAGACCTGAATTTCATATATTCAATTAGATACTAACAGTGGAATGATATACTTTACATTGCATTTTTTCCTTCAGGATTGTTCTTTGTTTCATTCACCAGAATGTTACTCATTCATTTGTTAACTTTTCTTTTTCAGTCAGGAAATAAATGAATAATTGTAAGGTTTATCATGGAATTTGAGATGCTATTAGAGTATATAATGACCAAGAACTATGGAAAGGGCTACTACCTATCTTCATCCAGCTATTTCTCTGATAATCTGAGCACTTGTGGGAGAAAATGCCAAAAGGACAATATAAACAATAAGTAATTTTATCAAAAACTGAACTTGCATCTGAAATTCTAGTTTGACTCGCTGCTGAACTGTTCTGAAGTGAATGGCTTCAGCCTAAAGTCGCGATAAGTTCAGGAAAACTTCACTGTGGAGATAATGATTGAACTGAGATCTCATCTGCTTAGAGTTTCTACCTATGAGAAAATTTGGAAGAGTATTCCTTCAGAAAGAACAGAAAACTGCAACATCCTTAAGATGTAAATGTGCTTGCCACAATTAAGAAATAGAAATAAGACTATTGAAGCTCATAATGTGACTTAGTGAAGATAACAATGGTATGATACAGCAGAGATCAAGTTAATATTTATTCCCTCAGGGCAAAGGGTTGGATAAAGTGTCCTCTGGCTTAGGGAGAATAAATGAGAGCTTCTCTCAATTTTGGAGAACTGAAATTGACAAGTGTATAAGGAATTGGTTTTGTAGTGCATGATTGGTTCATATTATTAACTGCCATGAAAGAATTCATTCACTCGTTTATCAAAAACTATTCAGCATTGCCTATATTCCAGGCAATGTCCTAGGGCAAGGCATTGGTGAGACTGAGATAAATAAGACAAAATGCTTATGTCAGGAAACTCATGCTCTGCTTTCGTGGGTAGGCAGTTTAATATAGCACTTCTAACTATTGACTATGTCACCTGGAGTAGGTTATACATCTCTGTATCTGAGTACTTTCATCCATAAATTGAAGAATTTATTGTCATTGCCCCAGGAAGTTATTTTGAGGAGTAAGTTAATACATTAAAAACATTTGAAACAGTGCTTGACACATAATCATCACTCAATAACTATTAGCTATTTTTATTGTGCTTGTTTTACAGAATGGCAGAGAGGATGGATTAATTCAGTTCTGAAGGTTAGGAAAATCTACAAGAAAAAGTTAAGTTTGAGTTCATTCATTCACACATCTATTTAATAAGTATGTATACTGAGTTCCAACTGCATCCCAAGATATGTTTTTCTGCTTTTGCACATACTCCCATCTTACTGCCTGTATTATGTTTGACACTATTATCCATCTGTCAAACTTTGACATCGGCATCATTTTCTTCAATATAGCATCTTTCAGTGGAGGAAAAAGTAGAGATATTAGAAACATAAATTGCACAAATAATTTTTAGGTGCAATTGTGAACCATGACATCAAGTGCAATTTAGTCAGTGAGAAGAAAAATGCAAAAGGTATCTAAAAAGAATGAAAGATGATGAAATGTCTTAGTCAAGAGATGTAATACAAGAGAGATAAGAAATACAGGATAATAACATAAGAAGAAATGAAATAACTAGTAACTTTGTAGCTTCTTTAAATTTCTCTTATTTCATGGTTTATCTTCTTCCAGTTTTCTAGTAGTAAGACACTTTCATCGTAAAGTATTTTAGGTCAGCAATAAATGCATAAGGAGCAAAACAATGCAGCTTATTTTCAACACAAGTCAAACTGGAGTGCAAGAAGTTGTTGGAGACAAGTTTCAAGGGGCAGAATACATCGGACCACTACTGAACATGAGACATGTGGCTCTTTTGAGTGTCTTGTAGAGGAAAAGGGCAAAAGGGGTGGGAATAGAATGGTTAGTTGAACTGGACTAGAGTAGGGACATTGACTTGGAGCAAGAAGCCTAGAGGTAATTCTTTGTAATTTGGGTTGTGCCCAAAAAAGCACTACTTTGTCATTTTCAGATTTATATACTTGATATCTCCTATCAGACTGTTGAATATTTAAAGATCAGAAAAAGTATTGTTTTATTTAACTGGCATCTTTCATTGTGCTGGGAATATTAAGGGCTCTTAAGTAAATTTTAACTGAATTAATATATCAATTAATGAAGTTTAAAGCAAGTGTGGGAGAAGAGGATCATAGCTGCTTGATTTTAGCTTATAATTGTTCAATATTTATGTATCTAAAAATAAAAGCTGCCTAAATAAAAGGACAAAATATATATGTGCTTAGGCAGGATAATAGTTTAGCATTTCCATAAACCAATAATCTTTCAATTTCTGTTAGCTATATTCAATGATAGTGTTAAACAATTGATTTTCTGTGGTCAAAAATTGCATATGGAATTATAGGTCTTACTAATTCCACTTACTGGGTGCAACCATAGTGAATATTATAGAAATAGCAAATTGTTTGCCACATTTCTGCAAATTTTCTTCTTTTTAAATCTTCATTTGTGATTTTGAGAGCTATAAATTAAGTCATTCTTTCCTGGAAAATATCCCTATACTGTCCATTTACTGTATTTAGAAACTCAGAAGAGAGGCAATAGTAATAGTCTATTCCCTGATTAAACTTGTGAAGTGCAGAAATACTTAATGGGGTTGATCCTCTCTTAGATATTTTTTACAAGTTCTAGTCAAGAATACTTTACATTTCACCAATTATTTATAAAGTTGCATGTGGAAATCAGAATTAATTGGCACTGTTTATTCCAGTTATGATTGGAGATTTGCACCTGTGCAGCTGACTGTCTTTTTTATATAGGTATACACAGATCATAGAAACTTTGAGGTAGACATTGCTTCCTTGAGTATTACTCTCGTAACAGGTCATATTTGGCTGTTTCAGTAAAAATAAGACAAGCATTTCCACCTAAGGAATATGTGGTTTAGAATTCTGTAACACAGTAAATTCTGACTGAATCAGTTTCAAAATTAAGTATTTCAATTTTCTGAGTTACTTTGCTTTTATAGGCACTTCCCTTATGAGAATGAGACATTTCTCTTCTGAGATGAATATTCTAATGTCCCTTATCAAAAATATCTGAGCACCTACAAAACTGTTTTTGCAGTGATGATCAATATCTTAGATGCTCTTTTAAATAATTTAAATTAACAGTAGGATTTGGAAATAAATAGCATTATCAGGCTCCACATAATACTATTGTATAAAAGTGTTTATGGAACATAATCTTAAGTTAATGGAATATACTTACATTATACACTCATCTGACTGGTATCAATTGATGACCATTGTGTGCTGAGGGAGAATACAAATGCATTTGATAATAATTAAAAGGTTTTTGATACAGACTGTAACCTAAGAAGAAATGCTATAGGGTATAACAATGGCCATAATTTCATAGTTTATTATTAATAAAACTACCTATAAAACTGAAAACGTCACTAAAATATTTTGTTGCTGTTTTGAGGAATAATTATACTGTTAAATTAATGGTAGGAATTCTTACTGTTTTCACATTTAAACACATCTTGATGTGAAGACATATAGTTTTTAATGGTCTGCTTAATACTGACAAAAACTTTCAATGGTGTTGCCTGGGGCTACAAGTCTGTTGCATATTTTATTTTGCCATTATTGTAATAACAACTAAACATGTTAGTGCTTTGCTTTTACTAACTATAGAAATCATTAATTAAGTAACCAAAGCCTAATTTACTTAGCAAGCAATTTTTAAAATAAGCTTACAGTTATTTAAATATCCCATGCAAATTTTTAGATGCGCCAGCAAACTTTTTTAGTAAAATCTTTTCAATGTATCATATCCTTTGCATAGCCCTTTGTAAATGAGTATTGCATGGGAATTTTATACATCCCCAAACACAGAAAATTACACATTTATACATATGACCATACTCTTTTATTTTAGTCTAATGTATAGCACTAACCTAAATCTAAGTTGGAAGTCTGGAAAGATCTCGTTTGCAAGATCAAGATTTAGTTAATGAGACAATATACTTCGAGATATACAGGAATTAAGTGTACTTCTTTGATTCATTTGCAGTATTAATCAGGTTTGCTTTCTTCAGCTTAGGTAAGCCATCCAATAAGAGTTTGTTGAGTGACTGGTCACTCATGACTGAGACCTGCACTACATTGTGTAGAGAAGTACAAAGAAAAGTAAATCAATCATCAGAAAGCCTTTATTGATAAACAGAGGCATAATTTTTCTTTAAAGAGTTTTCATTGAGGTTGAGAGACTAGGCATGCATATTTAAGAAATGCCTATTTGGAATCTGGCCAAGAAATTTTGTTGCTGATCAACAGTACCTAGGCTAGTTGCAAAAACATGTAATTAGGTCAGGAATGACACGTTTTGCTAGGTATAGTAAGATTCAGATTAAGGCAGGTATGTGGAATCATATAGTGGAAGTAATATAGGTAAATAAGTAAGTAAATAAGTAGTTAAACAAATAATGTCATTTAAAGGGAACTGGGGAACTGGACTCATTACTGAATGGGGAGACTGGTTACAGTCCTTAGGTACCTTGGAGAGCTCTCACAAATGGCTAACTGGTTTTGTGTAAGGTCCTACTGAGCCTTTTTGTCTTCCTAGTCCTAAGTCTACCTGATTAGGTCTATCATTTTGGTGGGACTAAAAGATATTTAATGCGACTTTATTTCAATTTTCTTGGTGATAGTATTTGCATGGTGATACAAATTGCATGATGCTAGTATATCATTTTCGCCTAACTTGATCTTTGCCCCTCATCTAGGTCACGGGCAACATTTTGGGGTTCCTCAAAGGTTGCTATGGGCTGAGGAGGACAGATAAGCTTATCAGGGATTCAAAATGTTGGCATGTTTTTTTTTTTTTTTCAGGAGAAAGATCATGTTTTTGGCTTAGACAGCAGAATTGTTGCCAAGGACAAGGAGGCATATGCTCAGATCCAATTAGTGGTAGAGACATAAACACTGTTAAGAGTTCAGAGAAGGAAGTTGTTACTAAGAGCTATCAAACCTATGAAAGACTCCAAAACAGCTGGTCCTGGAGTAATGAAAGATTCAGACAATCTGAGAGAAGAGAGAGGGAATGCCAGGTGGAGAAAATGGTTAGCACCAACATTTCCATTGATTTCTGGGGGGAAACCATTATAAGATAGTCTTTATCTTTCAATAGCCTATAATCCACTTGAGGGAGAAAAGAAACACAGGCTTGAACTAGTGTTAGAATAATTGCCAGTTATGTACTAAAAGAATAAAGAGGTGGAACATAAACTTAGTAATGATGCTTAGGAGATAAATTCTTAGAATAAAGGATCAATGTTGGATAGGGCTGATTAGTGTAGTAATATAGAAATTTGTCTCCTGATCTGAATTAGTATTTACTATTTCTATAACGTGAGCATATGTTGTGTTGTTTCCTTAATGAGAGCATTGACCTCTAGAGAAAATGACTATAACAAAGACAAAAAAACCAAACCAAAACAAAACTCATATACAGGAAGATCAAGTTATACATAGTTTGATGATTAATTTTGTAGGCTATTTCAGGCTGAGTTGATTTTTTACCTCTTGTGCTGCCCACCCGCTATTGCTCATGATCTGGTCTGCCCCCTGACTATTTTTTTCCCCCAAGTGTATCATTTATTGAGATAACATTGGTTTACGACACTATATATGATTTAGGGGTATAGGTTCAAACCACTTCAGCTGTATGTTACCACTCCATACCCACCACCAAAGCCCCAATAATCCTCCACTGCAGTTCATTTAGTTCTCTCCCTTCTTTACTCTCTGCCCTCTCCTTCCCACTGGTAGCCTGAGTTTTATAGTCAGATTTTTCTAGGGTTTGTTTTTGTTTGTTCCTTTGTTTTGTTTTTCGATATTCCACATCTTAGTGAAATCATCAGTGTTTGCCTTTCTCCTTCGGATTTGTTTTGTTTAGCTTAATCTCCTCCAGTTCTATCCAAATGGATAGATATCATCTTTTATTTTGTATGGCTAAGTAGTGTTATATTGTGAAATATACTACATCGTCTTAATCCTCTCGTCTGTTTTTGGGCACTTAGGTTGTTTCCATAACTCAGCCACTGTCAATAGTGCTGCAATGAAATGAGTAGATACCTAGGAGTGGAATTGATGGATCATGTGGTAGATCTGTTTGTAGTAATTTGAGAAACCTCCATCTGTTTTCTATAGGGAAGGGATCAGTCTATACTCCCACCAACAGTGTAGGAGGTTCCTTTTCCTCTGTATTCTCACCAACACTTGTTGTTTCAGATCATTCTGATATGGCTGTTTTCACAAATGTGAGGTGTTATCTCACTGTGATGAGCATTTATTTCCTGTGCCTTTTGATCATCTGTATGCCTTCTTTAGAGAAGGCACTATTAAACTCTTCTGCTCATATTTTGATGGGGTTATTTGTTTCCTTGTGGTTTATTTATATGAATTTTTTTGGTAGATCTTATCTTTGTCAGATATGTGACGTGTAAATATTTTCTCCCAAATGGTAGAGTGTCTTTTTGTTTTAATGGCAATTTCTTGCTCTATGCAGAAACTTTAAAGTCTGATATGGTTCCATTAATTTATTTTCGATTTTGTTTTCCTTTCTGTTGTAATACATTCCCCAAAGATGTCATTGAAACCAAAGTCTTTTCCTGTGTATTTTATGGTTTCAGCTTACCTCAAGTCTAGTCCATTTTGAGATAATTTTTATGTGTAGTGTGAGGTGGTGATCTAGTTTCTTTCTTTTGCAAGTGACTGTCCATGTTTCCCAACACCATTCTTTGAAGAGACTTTGCTTCCTCCATTGTATCCTCTTGACTCCTTTATCATAGATTAACTGTCCATTGCATTGAATCTGTAATTTACTTTGGATGAGATAGCCATTTTAACAATGTTAATTCTTGCAATCCATGAGCAGGCAGTATCTTTTCATTCACTGGTGCCTTCTATTTCTTTTAATAATGTCTTATAGTTTTCATTGTAAAGGTCTTTCACCTCCTTTGTTAAGTTTACTGCTAGGTAGTTAATTCTATGTTGATGCTATTGTAAATGGGATTGCTTTCTTGATTCTTTCTCTTCATTATTATTTGCATATAAGAACACAATAAATTTTTGTATTTTTATTTTGTAACCTGTCACATTAATAATTTATTGTTTCTAGTAGTTTTTTTAATGGAGTCTTTAGGGTTGTCTATGTATATTATTATGTCACCTTCAAGTAGTGACAGTTTTACTTCTTTCCCAGTTTGGATTCCTTTTATGTTTTTCTTACCAAATACTCTTTGTTATATACACTAAGGAAATCATTCTATATATTTAGGTCTAGTAAACACATAACTCTTCTACCAACCATAAAGGTTTTATGCTTTTAGATTTATTTTAAGCTCTAGAACATTTTATAGTATTAAATAAGTGAAATTAGAATGGTAAATGGACTTAGTAACTTTATTTTTAGTTTCAATTTTGAAGTATCTTCTAAAATATTTATGTTTCTGAATATGGACATGTAATAATAAACATTTTTTTCTAGTCAGTGAAATATTGTGTTATTTTTACTTTCCTCCTTAAGGTTACAACTCTGAAAAAAAGAGTCTGGTATCAATATCATTTGGTCAGTATCGGTCTTTTTATTTTCACATGCCCTTGAAGTATTAGTAATTGTTTTTTCCTCAGGGTTTAGCATATAAGGTAGAAGGAACCATGGGTATATTTAGGACTATGGCTATACTTTTCTGCTTTGACTCATTTTGATTTCAAGCTTGGGTAATTTATTATTCTTATTCATAGTAGAATTTGGACCTGATAATGTAGATATTGCCTTTCTAGTTCTTGCTAGCATTGTGTCTCATGTCATCTGTTATACCCATGTGACTTTAGTTAGGTGAGATCTGTAGCAATATAGCACAGTTTTGAGATTAAGTTTTAAGATTTTGGAGTCAGGCAATTTGTGTACACATCCTAGTTCTACATATATGATACTAGAGAAAAGGTGCTGAACTTCCATGTAATCTGTAAAACAAGGTTAAACATTCACTTAATTCATAGGATTGTTGTAAGAATTTCACAGAATTCATACAATATATAAAAAGTTCTCAGGACTGAGTCTAGACTATGGTTACTACTAATGTTTTTGCTATTACTAATATTCATTTAAAGCAGAGAGCATAGTACCTGGTATGTATTGTACAACCAGTAATAAACTGCTATTTGTATTGCTGAAAACTCCATCCCAGTTTTTATAAGCAGTATTTCAGACTTGACCCCAAAGAAAAAGAGATGAAATTAAATCCTCTTAACACAAATTCATGTTCTTCACTTTTTTTTATTGTTATTTATGTCTTTTACATTTTGTATTCCCCTTGGGCAGCCCACCACCAATTCACCCGTGATCCATCTCCATGGTCCCCTGTATTCTCCTCTCTTCCATTTTGTGCCCTTATCCTCCCCCCCCCCCCCCCCCCCAACGCTGAGTGTCTCTCTCCCACCCGGCCTCCCTATAGTCCTGTTATAAGTGAAACCATTCGATATTTTTCTTTTTCTTTCTGGCTTATTTCACTGAGTATGATTCCCTCTAATTCTATCCATGTCACTGCAAATTGCATGTGTTTATCTTCTTTCCATGCTGAATAGTACTCCATTGTGTACATGTTCTTCACTTTAACAAAGAAACCAATCGAATAGGTTGAACAAATGACCTCCTAAAGAAGAGAGCACACTTCATCTTTTAAGAACATCACATTTGCCTGTGACCTTGATATAATATGTGACATAAGAGATGTTTTTCTTTTCCCAGCTGCAAATCAAGATTTGCTTTGAGTAGTAATATCAGTTTATGTTCAGTGTTACTATGAAAGTGTGTATTCAAATTCTTGGCCCTGATTTTACATATTAACTTTATGCACCTTCCTTCTTAGTATTATAATCCAGTAAAATTCAAAAGTATACCATCGGATGGGAAGATTACTATAAATTTGCAGACTGTAATTTAATACAGAAAATTGAGTAGAAACAATTTGAGACAAATATGATTTATATGATTAATATTTGAGGACAAATATTTTTCCAATTCACTATTGTTAAAAATGTTTTTAATTGGAAGAGGAAAAATGAAGTGACTATTGACTCTTCTGTCTTAAGCAACCTAAATATTGATTCATAATAGTATTTGTGAATGGTATTTCTATTTTCATGACAATAACTGCAAGCCATATGTTACTATGATAATTAACACTATGGACAATGTTTCTACTTAATTATAATCATTATAACATAATGAAATCAGTTTTCTATACCTAGACCTAAAATCATGAAATATTTTAACTACTAAATTTAGGATACTTTGATATTATAACTTCAGCTCTGAAATGAACAGCTTTTGATTTATCATTAAGTAATTATAATGATAAAAGATATGTACTTGGTATTCAAAAGTAATTTCAACTTAGTATCCCTTTTGTCGTTCAACAGATATTATTAACCTTAATTTCAGAAGACTCAGAGAAATTGTGACATAGTCAAGTGCATGACAAAATTGAAATTTATTTATTTATTTATTTTTAAAGATTTATTTATTTATACATACAGGCTGGGGTACAGGCCAGAGATGTGGGGTGGTGAGAGGGCTCACCAGAGAAAGAGTGGGGAGCAGAACAGGCAGATCAGAAATACACTGCTGAGGGGAGCAGCGGGCGAGGCAGGAGAGGTCTGCCACCCCATGTGGGATTCTCCCGGCTGGGTATCGAACTTGCTGCCGACAGCTCCACAGCGCAGCGCTCAACCGCTGCGCCACCAGGGAGGCCCCAAAATTGAAATTTAAATATGTACTTCTGATGTCAAATATTGTATTTGAAGATATTTAAAATAAATAGACTAAATAGCTGATTAGAGAATTACAGATGAGAATATAATAACTTTGTCATGAATGAATGAAACGGGAATGAAATTCCTTCTTTTATCTGCCATTCCTTTGCAGAGAAGGGAATCTGAAAAGGGAGGAGACAAGGAGATGGTTAAGGATGAAAAGAGATTCCTAATCAATAAACATAGCTTACCAAGGAGGAAAGCTATCTCATTGGGGCAGTACACCCAAGACATATAATTCATATTTTTTAAATGATATTTTTTAATTGATAATGTAGAAAGAAAATGAAAGATTTCAGTGACCCATTTATTTTTGTGTGTCTCTGTGTATGTTTGTGCCTAATATTCCACGATTGGGCTGCAGCCTGCAAGTAAATTAGAGAGCACTTGTTATTTTCATTTTAAATTATTGATCAGCTGCCTGTAAGGTTCATTTTCTATTAATGCAGAGGTGGAATTGTGTTTTTCCTTCCTCTTTAGTTTTGGATGAACCCCATATGGTTCTGCTGCTTACAGCTTTTCAATAATTCAGACTTACCATAGAAAAAAGTCAAGTTTTGAAAATCAAAATTAGTGGTTCCCAAAGTATTTGTTCCTATTAGTAGTGCATATATTTCTTCAAGTTAAATTAGATTTATAATCTAGACTTAATTTTTTAACTATATATAAGCAGAATTACCTGGTTTGTATATAAGAAGAATTATTTCTTCTGGTCTCCTCATCTTTCCTTCCATTCCTTGTGGTGGCCCCACAAGGTGACTCCTTAAAAATATGGGACTCTCATCGAACAGAATTTAAAAATGTTTGATGTGGGTTATAAAACAATTGGTTTAAAAAATGCAGCTTTCTCTTACGACTGAGACAGACAAGATCTGGTTTTAAACCATAAGCGTACCAACAACTAGACTTGTTATCTTGAACAATGTCTCTGCTTGTTTCCTCCTCGGTAAAAATGGGGAACAAAATGCTGCTCAGCTTGTAAAACTACTCAGAAAATTGAAGTAATACATATTAAGTGCTTGATACATGTTACTGATGTCAATATTGAATAATCTCTTTAAAGACATATGCGACAGTGATCCAGTATTTGCAGTGTAATGAGATGGTAGACATAATGCTTTTCACAGTAATTATGACTTTCTTGATGAAAGACCTGAATGTTTTTATTTATAATCTTGAGATGCCATAGTTTATGCATTTTTGCAACTCTAAGATCTGTATAAGGATATGCATAAAATGTATCCACTTTAAATAATAAATTATTTAAGATGTTGAATGGGTGAAAATCCTTATGATTCTATCTAATTTTCCTTGATAGCCTGTACAGATATTTGAAATAATCTCACAAGGTCAAGATGGAAATCTTTCCATGTGCAACTAGACTCTTTATTCCATTCGGGTTAGAGTCTCTAAAGTAGAGGCTTATATACAAAGGTATTACTTATTCAGTTCTTAATCAGCAATCCGTTTTACTTTCTTCTTCCCCCACTTTCCTTCCTTTCTTCTCCCCTTCCGTTTGCTTTTACTCGCTGCAAAGTACTGTGTTATAATTTTTTTTTAAAGATTTATTTTTTTTTATTTATACATACAAGCTGGGGTACAGGCCAGAGGTGTGGGGCGGCGAGAGGTTTCACCAGAAGCAGAGCTGGTAGCAGAACAGGCAGATCAGAAATACACTGCTGAGGGGAGCAGCGGGCGAGGCAGGAGAGGTCTGCCACACCATGTGGGGTTCTCCCTGGCTGGGCGTCGAACTCGCGTCGCCGCTGCCAACAGCTTCACAGCTCAGCGCTTAACCGCTGCGCCACCGGGGAGCCCCGTGTGTTATAATTTTGAAATAAACACAATAAAAAGAGAACAAAGGACCCAATCAAAAAGTGCATGGAAGAGCTAGATAGACATTTCTCCAAAGATGACATACAAATGACCTATAGGCATATGAAAAATCCTCCTTATCACTTATTACTAGGAAAATGCAATTAAAACCACAATGAGATACCACCTCATACTAGTGAGAATGACCCATATTAAAAAACCCAGAAAGAATTGTTGGTGGAGGTGTGGAGAAGGAGGACCACTTTTATATTGTTGATAGAAATGTAGAGTGATTCAGCTCCTATAGAAAACAACATGGGTGTTTCTCAAAATACTAAAAATAGATATGCCATGTGATTCAGTGATTCCACTCCTTAGCATTTATACAAAGAATGCACATACACTAATTTGAGGAGATATATGCACTCCTAGGTTCATTGCAGCACAATTTAGAGTACCCAAGTTATGGAAGCAACCTAAATGCCCAATTACAGGTGACTAGATTAAGAAGTTCTGGATATGTACATACAGTAGAATATTATTCAGCTATTTAAAAAGATGAACTCTTGCCATTTGCAATGAGGTAGATGGGCTTGGAGGGGGTTATGCTAAGTGAAATAAGACTGAGGGAGACAGACAAATACCGGATGATTTCACTCATGTGGACTATAGAGAAACAAAACAAACTGACAAAACTAAACCAAAACAAATTCTAGAAATATGATTGCCAAATTGAGGCTAAGAAGTGGGGAAGAGTGGGAAGGGAATCTGGTAGGAGAGGACGTGATGATAAACGATAAAGGGATATGGGTGCTCCAGGGTGGCTGGGATGTGATGATGCATATGGGAGGGGTGTGCACTAGTCAATGCTATAAACCAGTGTTACCTCAAAAGTAAATATAAACCGAATTAATTTAAAAATTATTATGTAAAAAATAAAATGGGTGTCACACCTAAGAGGGTGGTGGCTATACACAACTTTTTGTCCTTTCTATTCCTAGAAGTCACTTAAATTTAGCCACTTTGCAACTAAACATTTTAGCAGCAGCAGCCAGTGGGAACTTCACAGAAGAGGTTGTCTTATAAGACAGTATAGACAGAGGAGAGAGTGAACATTCCCATTCTTTTTCCCTTCATCAAACCATCTTGCATCCCATAGTCTCTGCTGCCAGGTACCTAGTCCAGGCTCTCCTTGCTCATTTTGCCATGCTTCCCACTGACTTCTTGAGAATGGCATGTTGCTCCAAGGGAGCAGTGCCTTCTTCACCACTAACTCTGAGGACAAATTGTGTACTATTCTTCAATTTATTCAATGCATTGAGGTAACTTCCTAAAAATATGTATGCCTCTGGGATATAGTGTCTTTGAAGATATATTTTAATTTTTAGTTAACAACCTTCGCTGGAAAATGTTAGTAACCAGCTGAAAATAAGACAATCTCGAGAAAGATGCCAGAGAGCAATTAGAAGTACAAAATGAGAAGACAAAAGCAATAAATCTGAAAAAATGGAAGAGCAGGAAAGGAGGCTAGAGGTAAATTAGGCCTGCCTGCCGGCCTGCCTGCCTGCCTGCCTGCCTGCCTGCCTTCCTGCCTTCCTGCCTTCCTTCCTTCCTTCCTTTCTTCCTTCCTTCCTCCCTCCCCTCTTATTTTTAAAAAAATTTGCTCTAAGCTTTCCATTCAGATTATCTTCTACTTCCTGAACTAGCTATTAATGTTAGACTTTTGATTTATTAGTATTTCAAGGAGATAGAGACAATAGCTATTGATTCTCTGAATCACATACTCTGGTGAATGACAACTTGACTAACCCAGTGACATGGGTTGCAACCCCACCCTGCACTGAATTTCTCAGAATTCTCTCCATCTTTCTGTGCTTCTCTGTCATTCCATTTTTGAGTCTCTATTGCCTTTCCTAATGAATCCTCTGTTTTCATTTCTTTCCTTCTCTAAGTTTCTATGTTACTTTTGCTCCTCCTTTACTTGAGAGTTAGCTTTCTCCCTCTTTTCCCTTTTTCTTTAAATGTTTTGCATACTCTTAGTCCCATATGCACATGCTGTGAACTTTGAATTATGTGTTTAAAATACTAATTGCTTCATAAAGATTTACAGTGTCTAGTTTCTCTTAAATATTAAGTGAGCTGAAAGCTTTAAATTTTACATTTTAAAGGAGAGGAAAGAGTTTCTTTTTCTTTTTCTGTACAATTTACTTCCCCTTTTTAATATAGATCAGAATATTTCAGGAGGAAAAAAAATGAGCCTTAATTTAAGCTATCATTTTAATGATATTAGACAATACATTTTGTTTATACATGGTATCATGGAATATTGTCTAGCCCTTTAGTTTTATGCCAAAAAGTTCTATTAATTGTTTTAACTACAGAAATTGTTTTCTTAATCATATACCAAACATTAAAAGAATAAAAAGGGAGTAAAAACATTTAAAGACTCAAACAAGTTTGCACAAATCCAGTGAACTCACTCACAACCTTTGTTCCTTTTCTTCCTATGCTTTGGGAAGACCCTTGCTTTTCTGTTCACAGCCTTAGTATTTCTAAGAATTCATACTACTTGTGATGAATCTTAGAAGTGATGCTATATTATTTTTATTCATATCTCATTCCAGCTCCCTCTGGTCTACCTTTTCCTCTCTGGTCTGAAAGTTCTGATCTTACCACTCTTTTCTCTTAAAAGTCCCTAACCTGTTATTGTTGTTTCTGTCTCCTAAAGCATCTTGTTCCCTTTCACCCAGTAGAACGAGGAGATAATAACGTAAACCTTTTCATCTTCAGATCTCCATCCTAGCTCCCTCTTCTTTGGCATCTCTCGCCTCTCTGCTAGAGAATAGCATCTCCATCTGAGTCTTGTAAGACCTTCTTTCCATCCCAGTCTTCTGATATTCACTTGAATTATACTATTTATATGTATTTTTGATGATTTCTTGTGTCAGTTGTAAAAATGGGTTAAAATAAAAATGAAATTTTAGTTTAATTAAAGATTGCTGTTTTCAACAATGGATATATTTTTAAAAATTTAGGTGGCAGTAAAAAGTGCATATGGAAGATCTTTTCAATATTGGTTGAAAGATGATCGATAAAAATGTAAATGAAAAGGTTGTGTTGAAATTTCCCCTTTTATCTTTATTCAGCTAAGTCTAAATTGTGTAATGAATCAGAAACAGAAAAGATTAATGAAATAAAGACACTAGAGAACTTTTCTAGAAATGAAGAGTTTCATATAATTTGGATAGAGAAAAATTGGGGATGTCTTCTGGAATTACAGAACTGTGCAAGTAAGAGGGATTATGATGGTGGAATAAAACTGGCACATGTTGGTATGTATACTGCTAGAGTAAGATTAGTTCACAGGCAGGGATTCCCTTATTGTCAGTCATAGTCAAGTAGTTGTCTAATTGCTCTCATCTTGTGCCAATCATCGTACTAGGTTTTAGAGTTTCAATGGTTGATAAAAAGTATCTAACACAAAGAAAATTCCTATGTAAACATTAATTGAATAATCACAGAATTTAATGATAATCCATGTAATACGTACTTTGCAGGATGTGAATTTGATATGATAAAAGTAATTAACTGGAGGCCTCATTATCTAGAGTGAGGGATTAGAGAAAATTTTCATGATGAAGTACTATTGACCTAAAATCTGAAGTAGGGGTGAAGAGAAATGTGTTTTGTTCTGTTTTGATGTAAGGTTGGCAACTTCAACATGGTGATTGAAAATGTGGGAGGAAGGAACATGTCTCCAGTTTATCTCAGATGATGGAAATAGGAGGTGACGTTGTAGGATTTTAGGTATGGTTTCATGTTTTTATGTGTTTTTTTCAAACAGAAAAAATGGTTGAGATTGTTTAGCAAACTGACTCTTGAACAGGTAAAGACATCAATCACTTTAAAAGTCAGGTGGCAGTGTTGATTGATTGGAGTAAGAAAGGGCTAAGTAAGGTTGGATGGAAGATTGCTGTGCATCTGCAAGCCCGGGATAATCAGGTCATAAATCAAAATAGCTTAATGTCTAAGTGAAAAATATCTTGTATGTGTTTTCAGTTTTTGTGGCATCTTTTCACTCTGATTTAAAAAACTGGACTTGAGTTTCTCAAAAGTCATATGTTTAAATGTCCCCCTATTCCCTCAAGCAGAGTTATTGCTACTCCCCCAGAATCCCACAGAATTCTATTTCTACCTCTGTTAGCTAACACTCTATGAAACAATTAATTATTTATGTTCTTGCTCTATGAATAAAAACTTTTAACTTCCCTTGGGCTGAGAGAGTTGTTATTTATTTTACATAGGGCACCTAAGGCAGAGTTTGAAAATTGTTAACACAGTGTGGATGTATTATTATTATTAGTTGACTTAGTGTCTAAATGACTAGAGTCAGAATTTGCATTTTTTAAAATATTTTTCCACATGACTGTATTGTTGCTTAGTTTTGAAGTAAAATGCTTTTTTATTTGGAAAGAACTGCTGCTTTTCTTGTTAATACTAGTTGCATCAGTAAGGTTAATTTTCAAGACAGAGTGAAGAATAATTGTCTCATCTAACAGTTTATTTAGTTTATAAGATAGTACATACAAAAACATTCTCTGATTTTACATTTTTAATGGCTGATCTCAGAGGACCCTACATATATGCCCCCCCCCAATTTATCTATATATCTACTATGATAACATATACATATGTACTCTGGAACCAGACAAACATGGGTTTTAATCTTGTTGGTTTCACTTAAATGTAACCCAGAAAAACCATGTAGTCACTGAGCCTCAGTTTCTGAATCTGAAAATGATGAGTGATTTCTTTTGCCTTTTGGAGATTATGGCAACAATAGAAAGATTACAAAACATTTCATAATGGGTGTGCAATACATAGTGGCTATTATTTTTGGTATGTATTTTATGGTTTTGTTCTTCAGTTATGAATAGTCTTAAATATATATTCTTTTTATGACTGAATTAATGCTTTCTAGTCAATTATGGACATTTGAGAAAAAGTCTGATTGTAGATGCTAGTTTTTTTTTTTAAAAAACAGTTGAGAGGATGAAGCTACAATTCTACATTACTCTACCTCCACCAACATTCCAACTGAGGCCTTTAGAATGGAAGGTGTGAGGGGTTCTTCTATTAGGGAAGGTAATTGTACTATATGAGCACTGTCTGTTCCTAGGAATCTATGTTTGCCTTGGAGCCTTTTCAATGAGGATGACTTTTATATTGGCAGGAGCATGCTTGGTACGTGTTGTGTCTGTGCCCATATCATAACACACAACTGTACAACTATAAACTATAAACTGAACACCCCGGACACTCAGACCCTCATTGTGACTGAGTAGATAAATAAGCACCCTGTCCTCTTAGAGTAATGTCCTGTTCTCCAAAAGTAGTGTTTAATTATTCCACAAAGAAGAGGGCTGAAGGCAAAGATGCGTGTTTCTTCCCACTTGCAAAGAGAAAGGCTATGCACAAGCAGTCCACTGAATGTTGCAATGATTTTTTTTTCTGCACTAGGAAATTAAAATTACAGGTGACATTTCTTTTTGATTAACTAGGTACTTCGGGGGAAAAAGCTTGTTTTGGGTTCTCTTTTTAATAAGAACAATTTGTATACTTAGGCACATTTATTTATTGGAAAATAAAGAATGGATAAAGGTTTGATAAAATGTCTTGGTGTTAAAGGGAGGTGTGTTTCTAATACATCCTGTAATGTCTGAGACTTTGGATGCAGTTTAAAAGAAGCAGCTTTACTAGGGAAATAAAATAAAAGCTAAGATAACAAAGAGATCTGCAGTACAGGCCCATTTTTAGGGAGAACCTGAGGTATTGTCCTGTTGGGAAGACTTGGAAGTCATCCCTGGCAAAGGGGAGGAAAGGTACAAAAAGAAATAGGAAAGAGAAACTTATACTTTGTACACTCAGAAATTCTGCTTAAGATTTGATATGCCTGATTGTCTTGATTTAATGGTTCCATCTGTTTGAAATCTCTCAGTCCACCATCTTTCCTGAGTCAGATTAAAAGTAGGTAGATCTTGGAGTATTCTCAAAAGGTTTTTTTTTTTGAATAGGATAATTTCTTCTTTAAAATTGACCTGTATGAATAAACTGTTGTAAACAGAAGAATTTGAGGTGGCTATAACTTCTTATTTCTTGGGCAAAGTTATTAAACAAAGTAGTATAGAGAGTATGATCACTCAAAGATTAATTACTAGCTTACCTACTGTTTGGATAAATATTGTTTAAAGTGATTCAATTTAAGTAATTGACTTTTATATTTTTTTATCACCCATACTCACAGATGTGCAAAAATGTTCCAGCATTTCCACTGTAGTCAAATGGGCATTGTCTTTGTACTGACAATGCCCCTTTGAAAATGGTTTGTTCCACATTATCGTTCAAAAAGCAGCTGTCATTAGTGTAGCCTCCTGAAACTTTCATTAGAATTTACCAACCTCTCTCCCTTCTTCATTATTTTCTTCCAACTTAAGACCCAGCCATGCTATATACCAATGTTAGTAGCTTCTATAACATGTGGTCTTTGCTTGTGCTGTGTTGCAAGTTCCTGCAACATTTCTCTACTTGCCTCATCCTACTGAATCCTCAAGACAGGGCTCGATGTCTTGTAGGAAGCATAACAGGCTTCAGAGTGAAGTCAGAGTTTACTGTGTCTCTTGTGTGTTGCAGTTAGATTTCTGTGCTTTATAAAATTAACTATCATATATGGTGATACATAAATTGTTTACCTATCCTTTTTCTGTGCCACGAGTAACTTGAGGAGAAGTATTTTATTTTTTACACACACACATAGAAAGAGACTATGTATTTTATTTTTATAAATATAAAACTTTTTATTTCTTATATAGAAAATATTTTATTTACACACACACACACACACACACACACATACATCACCTAACATGTAATTTGACTTAGTGTCTGACTCATTAGGTAACCAGTAGGTTGAAAGAATAAGTGAATATATGAATTTCAAATGCTTTACTTGATGGCTATATAATATATACATGTTAAATAAATATTATTAATAACGTCACTTTTCTCAAAGAAAATAAACCCCTCAATTTTATTTTTAATATAAATGTTAAGAAAGATGTAGGGTTTTATTAGTCATTTTCAAAGGTGTCACTAATACTAGGATCACTAATTATGTAGTAATTACTTTTCAACCACCTTCTGGTGATTTACCCCCCAAGTACATTCAATTTGCAGACATATTAGAATTCTTTAGGGGAAATACTGGAGTGATTCATATAATTTTAAATTTAAAATAAAAATTGATGTTTTAATATTAACATTTTCAGACCGAAAATAGTATAAGGTAATTGTTCTTCATATCTTTTCCAAAGAAAGGAAACTAGACTTGCTGCTTAATTTGTGATATATTTTAACAGTGATAGATTAATAAAAAGTATACATTGAGTCCCTCTATATCTTAATATACTATAGGTTCATCACTACATATATAATATCATTAAAACTTCTCAGTGATTGAAGTATATTTTTTAAGGAGAGATTAGCTTTCTGAATTTCAGGTACAGAAGAGTAAATTAAAAAAAAGTGAAAAGTATGTTTAGAAGTGTGATCTCTGCTTCTGAATCACATACAATGTTGTAAACCAGTGTTATATCAATAAAGGGAAAAAAAAATAGACCTGACCAGAGCTGGGGAAACAAAGTTGTTGCGTGAATTAACTTGAGTTCCAATTAGAACTCCCTGCTTAACAACCCTGAGAACTTGATAAATTACCTCTTAACCCCCTGAACCCTCCCTTTCTTCATCTGGAATACGTTGGTAATGTTACCTAGTTCAAGTTGTTAAGAGGTTTGAAAAAGATGATGTAGAGAAAACCATCCATCCAGATCCCAGCACACAATACACATTCAGTGAAGCACCATTTCTCTTTTCTTCGTTTCCTCACTGTTCTTGAGCCTAGTATATTGCAATGGTTTTCAAGTCAGACAGTCTGAATGTAATAAGAAACTTGACTAGTATTGAAAAGTTTTGATGTGTTAAAGGAAATAATTTTTAATTGAAAAGACAGACTATTTTGTATTATCAAAAATAGATATAATTGTTAATTTAAAACTAGTTTGCATGGTGATTATAGTTAACAATACTGTATTGTAACAGGAAAGCTGCTAAGCCAGTAGATCATATATGGCTTCACCACAAAAAAATATTCATAACTATGTGATGATGTGTTGAAGGTGTTAGCTAAAACTATGGCTGTAGTCACTTTGCAATATATAAATGTAACAAATCAATATAGTGTACCTTAAACTTAAAGCAATCTTGTATGTCAATTATTTCTCAATAAAGTTAAAAAAAATAAATTGGATGTATCGTTTAGAAATCTTTGACTTTCCAATGCCTGTGAAGTTTCTACACAACATCTATAGTAGGATGAGTTCAGTAACAATGAGTCAAATTGGAACTGCAGTCTAGCAATGGTGTAGTTGTTTACAGTGTAGTCTTTTTTATGTTAACTGTTTTCTTAGTATGTGAAATTCATGTGCTCTTTTCACTACAGTGTGATTGATTGTAAAATGTCTGATACACTTTTGAGTTCAGGGTAATGTATTGAACTTTAAGAGGTCTTGTAAAGGAAAAATGGGACAAATGGATCAATGTGCCTACTGTGTGCTATGGTACCTACTGAGTATCTCTATATGCTTCATTTAACAAAGGCTCTTTAGAGCCTTTAGAAGAAGGAAAGGAAATTAAAAAAAAAAATTCCTTTGAATTTTGGACCATAGACTGCAGTTATAAAATAAAGTGAAATGGAGAAGTCAACTAATTGGATTCGTTTCACTATTTCAGTCAATCTGTGTTGAATCTTTGAGCAAAACTGGTCAAACGGCTTTCATGACAACGCTCCAAGTAAATGGAAAATTTCCCAAGCTCATGCTGGTTAGGAAACAGAAGGCCTCTTTTAAAGCAGCGCAAGACTCAGCAGTTTGGGTTTCATTGAACTGGTTTAGTGGTTTCAATTTATATAACTTCCATATGGAAGCTTAAGGGGAACATAGAAACTAAGCCCTCCTATTGTTCCACCTGAGGCTGTGGCCATCTTAGGGGTCTCAGTTCCAATGGCCCTGAAGACTTCCGCCCCCCCCCCCCACAAAAAAAAACAACTTATTTACTTCCCAATGACCAACAGAACAAATCAAATTTACAAAACCTGATTTCTAAAGGCAGTGAGGAGAGACAATCCAGTTTAATCTCCTTTTCAAAAATTCAGGAGTACTTGGAACTGATTCACCTGAAAATCAGCAAAGGGCACAAACAGAATCAAAAGCAAATGGGCAGCAAAATTGTGTTCTGTAGTGAAAGATGAATGGTGCAGTGATTTTGTTTTTCCTTTGAAATAATCTAGAAGCAAATGAGAAAATTAGGTTGAGTATTGTAAATTGCAGATAACGGGGGATGATGATTGGCAAGGGCTAAGGATATAGTCTTGAAATTTAAAAAGAGTATCTGTCACATATAAGGACACTAAGACTATTTGAGGGTCAGCTAAGCATCATGCTAAGCTTCTAATAAGTGCTTTCTCATCTCATTTTCTCACTAACTTTATAGGGTAGGAGTTATATTAACCTAATTTTAGCTTTGGATGAAACTGAGACATGTAGTATCTTCATAAGGTCACAGCAGAGAAGGGGTGGATTCTGGATTGAATCTCAGCTGTGTCTCTACCTCTACTCAACACCCCATGCTATATTTTAAGGAATTTGTAATTAACTCTTAGTATGGATTTGCATATAGTGAGAGTAGGTTGATTCATCCACAAAATATTGACAGTAGTTTTTTTTCCCCAAAATTATTGAGGTAAAATAGGTTTACCTCATTGTATCTGCTTTGGGGGCTACATGTTTAAACTTCTAAACATGTATATTTTTACACTCTGCCCACCACTAATGACCCAACAATCCTCCACTACATTCTTTTGGGGTCCCTCCCTCCCCCTCTCCCACTCAGCCACCCTTCTCTCTGGTTGCCCCAGTTCTGCAGTCAGATGTTAAATGTTTATTTATGGTTTGGTTTTGACTGACCCTTAGTTTTGTTTCTCTATATTCCACATATATGTGAGACCCTCCGGTATTTGTCTTTCTCCTTCTGACTTATTTTGCTTAACATTGTCCTTTTCAGTTCCACCCATGCTGCCACAAATGGCAAAGGTTTATCTTTTTTCATAGCTCAGTAGATTTTCATAAATTATTTTAAAAGCCTATGCATATCATAAAATTTTGATTACTCCTTTGAGAAAGTTTCTAAATAGGTAATAACTGTTGTGAAATGAAAAGGTTTATGTTTTAAAAGAAGAAAACAATGAACTATTTGATGACTCTAGAGTTTATATGTGCTGGTTTGGATTGCCTTAGCAGAGGGATCACATGCTCAATATTTTTAAGTAGATGTTTGAAAGATTTGCTATGTGTTTAGTTAGTTAAAAATTTTCTGGACTACAATGAGTAGAGGGATTTGAGAAGATCATTTTATTACTTATATTTGATGATATACAGTATTATATTAAAACCAAAAATCACATATTTAGCAAAGCTTCATTACATTTGTTTTGATGACCAAGTATGATTCTGAAATGCTAGATTGAAGGGACAGAATTAAAGGTTAAAGATAAGTCTGGAAGAAGTCGTAAGTTCTGAGATAACGTTTTATCTCGGGACAGACACCATACACTTAGTGGGATCTTTACCAGTGCATGTGTCATACATTGAGAGATGTAAATGATTTAGCCTTATAAGTGAACTATTTTTTTTTTAATTTTATTTATACATACAAGCTGGGGTACAGGCCAGAGGCATGGGGCGGCGAGAGGGTTCACCAGAGACAGAGTGGGGAGAAGAACAGGCAGATCAGAGGTACACTGCTGAGGGGAGCAGCGGGTGAGGCAGGAGAGGTCTGCCGCACCATGTGGGATTCTCCCCGGCCGGGCGTCGAACTCGCGTCACCGCTGCCGACAGCTCCACAGCGCAGCGCTCAACCGCTGCGCCACCGGGGAGGCCCAGTGAACTATTATTTTTATTTTTAGAATTTTAGTAAAGATTTGTATGTGAGAATTCCATATTACCTGCCTTATATTATTATGCCCTAAGTAAAATTTTACCCGTCTTTGAATCCTGGTCGTCATTATAAACATTAGCTACAGAATTATTCTGTTACCTGCCATTCATGCAATCTTTGTGAGACATAAACTTGAATAACAACTGGTTCAATTTTTAAAACCAAAAGCCTCAATTACCCATTTCCTTATAACGATGACAATTTATGTCCTTTGCTACTGTAATATCCAACTAACATGTGTACCTGATGTACCTGCATTCAAATTCCAACCACGCAGCACAGGTAAAGATCCCGCTAAGTGTATGGTATCTGTCTTGAGATAAAACGTTACCTCAGAACTTACGACTCCTTCCCAACTTATCTTTAACCTTTAATTCTGTCCTTTAAATCTAGAATTTCAGAATCATACTTGGTCATCAAATTTCTTTTTCTCCTATTTTAAGCTCCCAACTTCTCTAGCTTCTTAGAGACGATGCTGATTCCCAAAAAGAAAGTATCTTTAACTTAAAATCCAAATCCCTAAGATTCATCAAATTCCTTCCAACTAGTTCTGCTGATATTGCTATTACAAATTTCTCCTACCAATATATTTTCCTAGCATGTGTCTCCTAATTTATTCAGGTATGGAATTAGACGTTCATTAAGTTTTGATAAAGTTCTGGTGATACTGGAGGGTATTTTAGGTGCCACACACACAAAGGTGTTTATGACATGTCCTCAATACCCCTTGGGTAAAGAGGCTACAGAGACATAAAGATGTAATATGTATGGATCACTGCAAAGAGATACAAGAGCCAATGAAAAAGGATATAATCTTGGAAATGTGTCTTAAAGGTACATGAGAGTCTGTTTAGGAAAAGGGGAATTGTCGTCACAGGCAAAAGGACAGGGGACATGGAAATAGATGCTGCACTCAGGAACTGTGGGCAGGTCAATAATGCTCATCACAGAAGTGAGACAGAGAGATGGCAAGGGAAGGAAAGTAGGCTATAGACTGAGAACCAGACCATGAATGGGGCTGGAAAGGATCCAGATTTGATTTTTCTCATGATGGAGTTCCTCTGTGTTTTTTATTTTAACTATACTGTTTCCTAGCAGCAGGGTGAAGAGACACTTGAAAGGGTAAAACTGGAGGTAGGGAAACCTGTTCAGCAGTGACTCCAAATGACCTAAGTTGGGCACAATGAAGACTTGGACTAGGTCTATGGTGATCAAAGAAGACAGTTTAGAGATATGTTTAGTCAAGTCTTCTATGACATGGAGAGTTCTAAATATACATAGAGTTGCAAAAACAAACCCAGATTTTGTGGGACCTGAGCCATATAATTTTTGAAAAAAGAGTACAAAACTACAAATTGAAAATTAGTTACAAAACTACTTTCTTAAATTAAAAAAGAAAGTGAAGTAAATCACATTAAGCTAAACTAAAAATATCACTACTCTAACTTCTCTCTAGTCATATACCAAAACTGAACTCAATTTTGATATCTCCCCAAACAAAGAAGAGTTACAGAGATGAAACCAGAGTGGAAAGGGAATCAGAAGAGTATGGATACATTCCATAACCTTTCTCCTTTTTGGGTGATAATTTGACTAATCATGTCTGGTAAATCTTTAGCATAGATATATTCTTTCTTAACTGCACAAAATATTTTCTTGTTTTTTAATGAAGAAGATTCTGTATTATCAGAATTTATACATGTTTGACCTTAAGAACAGAATAACTGTAGTTGTTAATAGTGAGGAATGAGGAAGACTATCCAATGAGGAAAAAATTCCTAATATTGTTTTAGTATTTATTCTTTACCTTGTTGAATAAAGTGCCCTGCAATGTTCACAAGTAGTGACCTCTTGTATGGTCTTTAAGAGTAAAAAACTTGAAAGCCGTAATGAGTGAGTCAATGAAATGAACTCCTTTAATTAGGTTTCTTACTCAGTTTGAAATCTATAAGCAGAAATAAGATAGCAAAACTAAAAATAGAGAGGGTTTTGTGAATTGCTTTTTTAGAGAACAGTAAATATTAGCTTTATAATATTAACAACTGTGATTTTTTTATATATGAAAAATGTGTCTATTCTGATGAGAAATGCGCCAGGAAATGGTGAATATGAAATTTATGAAACTTTTAATGTACTCTGAGAGGTAGTATAGCATTAAGATTAGATGTAAGGACCCAGGAACGTGACTGGCAGAGCTAGACTCCCAGCTTCACTGCTTACTAGTTGTGTTTAACCTCTTTGTGCCTCTGTCTCCACATCTATTAAAAGGGGATAATAATAACATTCATCTACTGGATTGTTGAATGGATTTATAGGTGTTGATGTTTACTTAGGTCTTAGGAACAGCATCTGGCTCATAGTAAGTGAAAATTCTATGGGTGTTTACTATTTTTGTTATCCAAAGAGAAGAAACTAACTTTCTTTAGAACAGCCTAAAAGTCCCTGTACAAATGAGTCAGACTGATTTCCAGACTGTATTGCTTGTCTCTGTGCCAAAGATGACGAACTTCAGCTCAGTGTTTCCCAAACTGTGTTTTGTGTGGGGGTTCTGATATAATTGTAAGGTCCAACACATGTTGAGCTCAATTAAATTCAGTGTTTTAGAAAGTGGCAGAAATTTCTAAGTCATTTTTATGCCCTAAGCCCAAAACTTCATGTAGTATAAGGATCGACTCTGAAGATGGTTGAGCAGTAACCTTTCATTTGGGATTAGGAGATCAAGGTTATTACCATGGGCTTGCACTGTCTATGGCCGTGATCACCATGCTGACTTCAGTCTTGCATACTTTGGGTATGTGAGTTCAGATCTTTTGAAGAGGCAGATTGTAAATACTAATTAAATAAATTCTACCTCAACATCAGCTGTCCTGCCAAGGGAAGTGTTGCTTGTTTATGTAGCTTTTGTGATCTTGTTAATTCTGGAGATGGCCTCCTGTGGGTGTGAATAGGACTGTTGGGATAAGTGATAGATGAGTCATTTCCATAGGTTGTGCACATCTATCCTGTTCTTTGGATCGTGACTAGAGTTGTCCTTGGCAGGCCATTGCCATACTTTTCAGCCCTGCTTTCTGTGTTCTGTTGCACTCCTTGCATCCCAGCAACTTGCCCCTTAACTCAGGCAGAAAGTTAGTGGTTCCCTTATTGCTGTTCTTCTTGCTGCTCTCTGAACAGAAGGTTTAGGTGACTGCCATTATCACTTTCCTTGGTATTTGATCACTAAAATTCCATTATCCAGGCATCACTTGTATTTATGAGTAAACTTTTCCTCTTAAGCCACCCCCATACTCCAGGGCTTCTAGATGAGCCGTTTCCTGACAGCTAAGAAGCAATCAACTCCACCAGCCTCCTACAGAAAAATGAATAATCTTTTCTGCAGTCAATAATACAGGATCCCACGACTGAACCCTCTCATGACTTGGGGATGGTAGTGAAGAATCTTGACCAGATGTTATCTGATTTGAGAGATTAGAACCAGAAGAATATGGTATTTCAAACACCATAATAATCAAAATACCATGAATTCTTGAATGCTTTTTAATAGTTATCTAGATGATGTAACTATAATGTTTGACATGATTTATGCCACAAGGAAAGGAATCAAGGAGAATTTATTCCATGAATCCATGATGGATGGTTAGTGATGAAACAATTTGATTATCCAATCTGACCTTTTTTGTTCTATAGTTGTACCAGGTGAGGCCAAGTAGAGTTAGCTTATTTCTGTACACATATTCAGTCAAGAAACTACAGTGACACTGGAATAGTCTTCTGATTACAGCCCAATGCTCTTCATTCTCAAACATCTCATACCTGATACCAAGTTTGAATATGCCTAGACTTATTTGGCTGAGAGACTAGTTGAGATCACTTCCTTTCACCCAATTTGAGGAGGATACACAAGAAAATAACTTACAACATATCGGTAAGTCAGTGATGAAATAAGTTGTGGAGTAAGTGTAGATGCTTTCATTTTTCAGTCACATTGTTACATGTTGAAGGGTGATAGTACCTGTACTATTTAACTCTAACTCTTTCTTGGATCTTTTTCTACTATTGCTAGTAATTTATTGGTTTCCTTAACTAGGCGCTTATATGACCCTCCATCTCTTATATTTGAATTGATTTTAAAAAATTAGTTACTTGTTAATTTGAGAGAGGAAGGAGCATATTCCTGGGATAAGGAGATTTGGGCCTATTCCAACTTCTACTGTGAATCTGTAGCCTGATCATGAGAAGTCACTTTATCACTCTTATCTTATCCTCGTGTTTAAAATTGGGATGCTGCTCTAAATGACATCTGAAATCCCATTTGGTTATGAATGGGAAAAGCTACAAGCCCCTGATGTGACAACTGCCATGTATTTACCTCCTGTATTTCATACATTTACAATGCTTAGCTGTGGGAAGAGGGACAGGGTGGGAGTATGACATCTGTGTTTGCATTGTCAGCTGATGGGCTTTCAAGCAGGAGTAGTTTGATTTGAGTTGTAAAAAAGACTATCTCAGGGTGTCTTACTATTGTAATGAGAAGATGCTGAGAGAATTTCTAGTAAGGACACAATTACCTTTGGAGGTTTTTCAACTAGGTAGGTCTTCATTTCATATGAAAAAACCCAGAACTCCCATAAATAAGATGTAGTTGATTTTTATTAAAATTAGTATGTTAATGTATGTTCTAAAACTGGATGAGATCAACATAGATTTTCTAAGTAACCCACCAAGGGAACAGAGCAAAAATTTAGAGCTATAGAAACTGATCATGACCATTTTTGCAGTGTGAGATGGCTCTTCCTGAAATTATGAGCACAGAAGACATTGGAATTCCATGAGAATTTGATTACAGCAATTCATGTTATTCAGCCATTGTATACCTCACAAGATGCCTTTTGTTTTACTTTTGCAGAAATACAAATATGAGTCCTGAGTAATTTTCTCCCTTAGGTAATGTAAAATCATATTTAACTTCCATACTGATGCTGAGAATCAAAGAAAAGTAGTATGAAAAATCCCACATAAATAAATAAAATATATTTAAAAACTCTTCTAGAATTTGGAAGGAAAAGCGTTTTGAGGAATAGGCAACAGAAAGTGTTACCTAGGATGTTTTTCTTAAGTGCTTCCTCATGTCCTCAACAAATTAAAGAACACAGATTATTCATTGCTAATAAAGCACAGAGCAAATTTAAAATTTGTTTCTATAAATCATATACTATATTTGGGAATATATATTAATTCAATGTCAGTAAAAAATCTATTGTTTGCTATTAATGACACAGCTGCTCAAATAATCTATTGTAACTGTGGCCAGGGGCAGGAACAAGGCTCTGTTCTGTATTGTTGTAACCGTGTCATTAGTGACATCATTTAGTGGAAATAGAATTTGGAACATTGGGGAAACAAAGCAGTGGCTTCTTTGCTTGACTTTGTGAGACCCTAAGGAGTACCAAGGGAGTGGAAAGGGCAGCGTTGATTTCTCTACATATATTTAGCAATTATGTATTTGTGCACACACATATGTACAGAACAAAAATCTACAGTTTTGTTTTATTTCATTAAAAAATAACACTTATTTCGTTTAAGTTTCTCTGCTAATTCATTAGATACACAATGCCCTGGAAATAATGTAGTTCTTATGTGTTTAAGCATACTCTGCTCTTAAGCAATACCTTTAGATAATGCAGTGTGTGAACTCAACAGGGTCAAGAAAACACATAACCCTGATTCTATTCTGAGCTATACCTTTGGTATAAAAGATGCCTTCAGTTTTTCCTTTTCAACCTCACTAAACTGAAAATGATGAAAGGGAAGGTATCTAACAAGGCTGTGTTAGTCTGAGGTGTTTGGAGATTTGTGAAGGAAGCATCATTGTTACTATAGAAACAAATGTTGCTCTTGTCTTGAGAATACAAAGGGCAGACAGGAGTGGAAAAGCAATGGGGTGGAGGAGTGCCATTCAGTGAAAATGGAGGAAGCTCCATTTGAAGCACTTCATTGAGAAAAGAACAGCATCAATAGGGTGGGGACTGAGAAACTGGAAATTCCTAAAGGAGATGTGAAAAACCATATCATAACTTGGGTGAAGAGCACAAAGAAGTGATCATAGTTCTATTTTAAAAAATCAAATGTTCTTCTATGTTAGACATATCCTATCTCTTTGCTTTTGGAACATTTCTTAAATCCTGAAACCATTCTTAAAAATTAAATTTGGAAGAAAAAAGTGAGGAAATACTTGTTTTAGACTGTGTTTAAATCATGAATTCTGTCCCTATGAGTCTTGGGACTTTGGACCAGTCATTTGACTATCTCAAAACAGGGCAGAAAATACCAACCTTTCAATTATTGGGTCATATATGAAAACCACACATTCAAATCCTAAACTATGAAGTGAAATTTTTTAATTGGGGGAAAATATTAGGAATTAGAATCTGGGAATCCAGGGCTCTCATTTGGGTATTTGAGAATGAAGAGAAAAAGGCTTTCCCCCCTCCTCTCTCCCTTTTAAAAAGAGAATGATTTGTTCGTGTTTGAAGACTGTAGTTAGAGGTAGAAAACTTTCATTATATACATTTAAATATGTAACTGGATGAGAGTTTTCAGAGGGAGTGAATAAACTGCTATTTAAAATGTTACTTTTGACTCTTAAAAAGATCTTGATGCAGTTAATGTTTTCATTGATTTTCTAATTTGAATAGATTGTCAAAGTAAAATTTCCTAATTGCCTTTTCATGCCAGGAATAGAATAAAAATTCTATTATAAAATAAGAATCTGATACCTAGATAACGCTGCAAGGAAAGACTTGTCCAACTCCTTCCTCATCATTTGAGATCATGCTGTTACTAGAGAAGCCCACTTTCATGGCTCATGGAGGTTGGAGGCACAATGGTCTAGCCATTTTGGTTCAATGGGAACAGCCCTGATGTCTTATAAAGCTGACTAAGGTGATATGAGAGCCTACACTACTCAGGTTCTTTTTCTGCCAGTCCCACTTCCCCCACTCCCTCCCCTAGGTCTTGATCCAAAAGCCCTCCTTAGTAAACATCCTGTATGGTAAACTCCATGTAGAGTCTGATTTCTAGACAATCCAACTATAGAGTGAACTACTTTCTATTGCATGCAAATTCTCATTTTGTATGCATAAAATTAAAAAGTCAGTTTTCAAATGTGTGCATGCCATCAAATGATCGATTTTATAAGAAATGTTTGTACGGTGTGTTCATGTTTTTAATATGCAGAACATTAACATTAAAGAGTTGTCTAATTAGAGGGTTTAAGGAAACATTGCAGATACTATTAAACTCACTCGTAAATGAAAAATGTAAGCCTGGAGGGATAAAATGACTCACTCAAGGTCAGACTCTCATACTAGATATTAAACTTCAAGACAGTTCTACTACTCCTTCCTGTGTGTTCAGAGATTTTTCTACCATTTTTCCTCTTCTTAACTCCTCTGTTCCTCTAACCCAGTTTATTTCCTTATACCCCTAAGCCACATCTGTTTTCCAGAACTGTGAAATTCTTTTAGAAAAATGACTAGGAGTGTGATGTATGTAAGGGGGTCTACAGAGAGCATGTGTGTGTGTGCATGTGTGTGTGTGCATGTGTGTGCGTGTGTGTGTGTGTGTGTGTGTGTGTGTGTGTGTGTAATTCCTGTAATCCTGTCAACTGGTAGCTGTGCTTAAAATTGATCAAATTAGAAGGTGCTTTCTGAACCCCTGATGTCAAGCATTTCTCCAAGATGAACTGAATATTAGCCACTCTTTCTTTCTCTAAGAGTTTAGGAGGAACACTAAAGGAAAGCTTCTTCAGTTCACATTCAGGACAACACATTTATACCTTTCTCCCATGAGCATAAGAATTGTCTTCAGTATTTCTTAGGAATCAGATCCAACAAAGCTCTAGTAGGAAATTTCAGTCTAGAAAAATGTATTATTTTAGAGATGGTTTTAACCTTTGCAACATGGAAGGTCAATGTATTTACTGCTACAAATATTCCAGAATGTGTGGACAGAATTTATTTCATATTTATCTCTTATCTATTTATAAATAGTTAAGATACGTTTTTTTCCTCTAATGCCTTAATAATATTCCCTATTTAGCATTGTAGAAAATGCTTTCACTCATATGCATTAGTTGTTTATTGAGTAAATACTACTGTACATATTATTATATGGTTTAATTAATTTAAACCTCACATTAACTCCTTGAAGTATATGATATCATCTTAATTTTTAGACAAGGAATTTAAGGTTTAGCGTTTATAATATTTTCACTTGCTATTTATTATGTGCCAGAAAACAGCTGTATTATTTAAATTAAAACATCTAATTATCTAAAACAGTATATTAATTATCTATTTCTTAGAACAACCCATTAAAATATGTCCCATTATTATTATTACTGGGCATTTTATAGATGAAAAAACTGAGATAGAATAAGATGAATAACCTGATCAAGATCTGAGAGTTGGTGAATGGTGGGAGTGGGATTCAGCCTAGTAAGATTGCAGTCTAGTAACTAGGAATATTAAGTAAGTTTTTTTAATTGCATGACCTTAACAATAAGTAAACTTAACCACTGACTGTCTTAATTAACTAATTAACTACCATGTTTGAAGATAGTATTTCATATATGCCGGGAGGCTCATAGTGCCAAATAGTATTAGAGGTTGCTTTAGTGTTGTAGAGAACGCACGTATAACACAGAGCAGTAATTTTTGGCTAGCATGCACTTACTTTCTCTGTTATCTTTTGGCTTAGCACTACTGTCAGATAGAGTTGTGCTGAGGATACAAATATATAAAGCATTAGAAAATAAAATGTAACACTAACATCAAAAATAGTATTCATTAATAAAATAGCTAGTTTGATACCTGGCATATAATAGCTGTTATTAGTCTTAGCCAGAGAATTATTATTCTGCTCATGCATGAAAACACATTAAAAACAACTGCTTTTAGGCTTTTTTCAATGCTCTGTTGAGATAACAAGTAGATGGAAATGGATGACTGTGGTTAGTACTTTAGGTCAGTAATAAGAAATTATTTTTAAACACATCCCACTCCTTCCCTCTATAGCAGTACCATCTTTGTCTGGGTTAGGATTTATGTTTCTGCCATTGCCCAACATTTACTAAATGTTTAAGAAAAACAGATATCTTTATTTTAAAAGCATTTTTTTTCACATAAAATGAGTTAGAATTTGAACTTGGACAAGTAAAGAAAAATTTGAAATGTAAAATAAAACACTGTTGCAAATCCTGATAAGAATTGCATTTCAGAGACACGCCCCCAAAACATGGCGGCGAACAGACGCTAGGATCAGGCTCTCCTACAAAAAATCGATTTATGGAGAAAAATATCCCTAACTTTGAGAGCTGTCTCGAAGAGAACCGGATACCCTACGCAATACAATCGACCCTGGGGGTGCTTTGGACTTATAAATAAACTGAAGAGTCAGAGTAAAGAGAAGAGAGTTGACATCTAATCCCACACAAAGGAGGAGCAGAAAGGAGAGATGGGCGGACCAGCTTCCCCTGAGAGCCACTGAATACAAGGTTAGGAACTGCGGTGAGGTTGGAGGGCTCTGGCCAGCCGACTGGGAGCACGACCCCCACCCCACGACCCCCCTCTCTTCCCTGCGTGGCAGCCCTGAGGAGCAGGAAAGCGGGAGGGTCACTGTGTCCCATCACCCACCTGGGCTAGGTAACATTTCAAAGGGGAGAAAGTCCAAGCAAGAAACATCCCCCACTGGCTGCTAGGTGATAGATTAGCCAGAAAAACCAGTTGGGCTGGAAAACCTCCTGTGGAGACCACCTCTTTCTGGGCTTTAGAATGCAAATGAATAGGAGGGGAAGGATGGAATTTAAGGACTGTTGACTGACAATCCCCAAAAACCCTCCCATACCTGTTGCAAAAAAAATCTCCAGGATGGAATTTAAGTACTGTTGACTGACAATCCCCAAAACCCCTCCCATACCTGTTGCTGGGAAAAAAAAAAAAGAAATCTCCTGCTGAAAAACTCTCTGGCCACACCCTCCCCTGCAAAGTGTCAGCATCTTGGCACACGGAGGGCAGCAAAAAACAAACAAACAAACAAACAAACAAACAAAACAAAAAAAAAGGACCACAGCAGGTGGTGAACACGGCCCAGCACTCGCCACCCCCTCCAACTTCTAGGCAGCTGCACACTGGCACCCTAGAAACTAGGTGAGGTGAAACGCTGATCAACAGCTACCCATAACCTCCACCCCTGCACCCCTTCGTGGAGTAGCAGGCCCCAAGCAGCAGAAAACAAACGAAGACCAGGAGCTCCCAATCCCCCCCCCACCAGACATAACCCCAGGGGCAGGAATAGCCCCAGGCAAACATCGTAGGAAAGGGGGGGGGAGAGGGGAGAAAGAATAGAAAGACTCCCAGCAGGGACTAATAACAGCAGCAACAACAAGACAACAACATATGTCACTGGAAAGGAGGGGCTGAACCCAGCAGGGGACCCAACCAGAAACCCCAGAACCTAAGAGCAAAAGGACTACAGAACTCCAAATTCGCATCTCCCCAATAAGTTATTTTCTTTATTATTATTTTTTATTTTTTTACTAGTTTATTATTATTATCCCTTTTATTCTCTTTATTATTATTTTATTTTTTACTATTTTATTATTATTATCCCCCCCTTTTTTTTAACTTTTAACTTACCTTTTTCGCTTGGTCCTTCATTCCTACTTTTCTTCATCTCCATTCCCCTTTTCTTTCCTCTCCCTGTTTTTTTCTTCCTCTTTTCCCCTTCCTCTCTTTTCTCTTTTCTTTCTCTTTTACTACAAACCACCCCTTCATCTTCCCTAATTAAACTCGGAACCGGAAACACACTGGAGACACGCCACGAGAAACACAAAAATTCAACAAAGAAAAATAAGAAAATCCAGAAGCTATCTAGTCACAGCCAAGGCAACTCAGACACTAGGGAACCAC